>JAOTQE010096125.1:0-14273 GCA_025631205.1 Nesometra sesokonis
TGACCCCTACGACCCCCCCACCCCTCCCCCCTCCCGCTCTGGCTGCGCCCCTGAGTTCTGTTATTTGCATGAAGTCAGTTCCACGTCGTCGGAAATCGTACCGTAGTGGACCGGTGTCGTAGGCCTAAACAAGTAGCACATTGTCTAACATTGCAGAACAAAGGGTTACGGCATATAAAGCATTCAAGAAAAGGGAATAGCCGATGTATTCAGTTCCTTTAGGGGTAGTACAATTAGGAAGGAGTAAGTGGGGTGGGGACGGGCTTCTTTTCGTTAGAACATTTTTCCGATACAATGGCATACAATGTTAACTCCAACAATTGCAGATAACATATTGCTGCTTATTTCGCAACTCCGTAATTCTATGAATAACAATTTGCGTACATTATTTAAGGTTATACTATTTTAAATTTTAAGATTATTACAGATACATGCTTTTTGTAAAAATATAAATTAAGAAAAAATTGATTATAACTTCGGTAATTTTTGGTGTAATATATAAAAGTAAATTTATTTTCAATAATTTATTTAAAGTAAGTATACTTTAATTGTAGAATTATTTTTAATTTTATTTATATTTAGTTTTAGTATTTTTAGCGATTTAAAGGCGAATTAAACAAACTATGAAACAGACATGCTGTATTTGTGTTATGTAATTTAATTTAGTGAGTCCCCCAAAAACTAATATTAAAAAAAATGGACCAATCATACAAAATAGCAGGTGCCCGTTGTTGGAACAATTTACCCCCACAGCTACGGACATCCCTCTCATTGTCATCATTTAAATTTAATTATAAACAACAGTACTTCTAATATGTTTTTTTTGTAGTTCTTAAGTTTTTGTAACGATTGTTTGTATTAATTATATGGTTATTTATTGTAATTCGTTTTTAAGGAAACAGGACCATATCGAAAAACAATTTGTTTTTTTCAAATGACCTAAATTGAATATGATATCCTGTATAAAGATATTGAAAATAAAATAAATAAATAAATAAAATAAATAAATATCCAATCTTCTGTTATGTTTGTATAAACCTAAACAAATTCAGCGAGTGGAGGATCCCAGATTCAGTTGAAGAGTGGGGGTGGGGCACTATTTCCGTGAGCGTATTCCCCCTTTTTTATTTGCCAATTGCAAAGCAAAATAAAAGGTTGTCGTATTTTACATGTTACTGAGCGTTATTTATTTGTTTTATTTTGGTCAATTTTATAGGGAGACGCAAATGATGTAAGTGGACGCAACTTCACTTTAACGAAATTACGGGGCGACCGGATTCGAATACCTCCACCCCCATAGGCGATGCCGGGCCAAACAGCCCAGACATGTAACAATATTTGTATAGCTTATTCTTAGCAGTTTAACCAGCCTACTTTTTAGACCTAATCACTAGACGATATCGGGCGACACAACACATAGACCGATATAGTTCTGACTTGTATTCTTATTCGATCAACCTGTTTCTCTACTCAAATCTACCGGGCTATACCGGACCAAACAGAAACAAAATTGGTCGATAGTCTTCTAGTATCGTTTTATATTCGTCGCATACCAAATTCGACCATCTGTAATATTCCTACTCAAATTCACTGTGATATAACCGGACTAAAAAGTAAAGATATAGGCCGATATTGTTATAGTTAGGTTTATATTCGCACCAGACCAAATTTAACCAGCTATGCTTTTAAACTAATTTCACTTGCTAAGTTTAGACAATACAACACAGAAATAGGCCGATATTGTTCCATACAGTCTTTTATATTCTTGTAGACCAATTCAATCAGCTTATACAAAATTCACTGGGCTATAACGGACAAAACAGAAGAGAAATTACCCGATAGTATCCTAGCTTGCCTACTATTCGTAGCAGACAAAGTTAAAGTACCCTATGTTTTATACCCAACTCCGAAAATCTTAAGTGCGTTATTTTCTATACAATTACCGGCAATTCGTGTACTTTGGATATGCTAACGAATAACGCGCTTTACGTTAATCACCACATCACGAATATGCAACATTAATAGTCGACAGCCCCGGATACGTTCCAAGTTAAGTAAAATGCCCAATTCACAATAGCTTTAGATGTAAATATACCACGCGATAAGTCAGTCATTGATGATATTTAATTAAAGCTAAGTCCATTTATGTCACTCGAAACATTATTATTATTATGACATTACAATTAAACATTGCGTGGACCATCACATGTTAATAATGATGCAATATGGTCATCGCATTTTATAATTATTAATATGTGATAATGAAACAGATATGAACAATATGCGCCTATATATAAATCTAAATTGAATATAGGTCAAATTAAAAAATGTGAATATTTTTTGACCCAGCAGTACCGTATTTAACCAAATTCAGACAATTATAATTTAAAATCCACCTATTAACGTTGATGATGACGACGACGATGATGATATATCACTATCAATACCTATATCAAGCAGTGCTAGTGCTATGTTCGTTTCGTCTGGGTTACTATCGTTAATACATTTATTAGGAAATCAGTATATGGCTTTATGTCAAGAAATAGCCTTATCCCAGGTATTGTTGTGTCAATTTTGGAATCTTCATCAACTTGTTTTTTAGATGGTTTATTACCCTATGAATGAAGAAAGTGTACGGTATAAATTGTACAATTATACACATATTGTATAGTAGTTAGGTTTATTTGTTTACAATATGTTTAGTTTGTTATGTGTAATTCTGAAATAAAGTTGATTGAATATATAAAAAGTAAAAAAAAATACTGATATAAGATATTTAAAATTTAAAACATAAAATTGAAGTACAATACTGCTTAATGAAATTAGGCACAAATTAAGAATGTTATTAAAATATGAAATACAGTCAATACGGTGCCAATAAAAAACACATTCATTCATTCATTTATTTGATCAAAATCATAAAATTCATAACGACACAATAATTGAGTGAAAATGGAACATAATTAAACTGTACAAGCAGTAATGAAATAGTCAAAAAATGGTATACATTAACAATTACACAACAAGTGTTCTCCTTCATGCAAGTGATGTCTATATTTTAAAATTGATGATGATGATGATGATGATGATGTTGTTGTTGTTGTTGTTGTGGATGATGATGATGATGATGGTGGTGGTGGTGGTGGTGGTGATTATGAAGATAATGAACAGAACGACGTTGATGATGATGATAATTATGATGATTATGATGATGATGACAGTGACGATGTCGGTGGCGATGGCGGTGACGATTACGATGATGATAACGATGACTATGACGAAGACGATGACGACGATGAAAATGATAATCACCATGATCATCATTAAGATAATGCATAATGATGAATTTAATGACAGAAAATGTAATTGATATTAATTTGCGATTTATACAACATGACTTCAATGTTTAATAATTTCGAATTCATTACAATTGTAACGACCGAAATGCTTGAGGAACATTTATGACGTTACCACACTTATCACTGATTGGTTAAAACTGTTTAACAAGTTATTGCGCATGCGAGGAGTAGCGCAACTATATGAACGTATTCCTGGGCGATAAACGAACGCACGGACATTATGAAAATTTCGATCATCGGCGCAACTATTTTCGACAAAAAGAAAATATTACTTTAATAACAATCCTGTTAACTTTTACTCTTTCTTTACACGAGTTGTTTGTCAGCCAAGTCTTTATAAAATATCAAATAATAAATTTACCTCTTTCCTGTGATACGAAACGGTGCCGCGAATGAAATGATGCGCGTTGAGGGTACGTCGTCGAAATGTCGCCGCGACTTAATTAACAACGAGATTCAGAAACTGAGAGAAATGTTGCCGCTTCACGAAGCGGTCAAGTCGCGACTTTCCTATCTTCATATTATGTCGTTGACGTGTGCTTACATTCGGAAAGGAAACTTCTTCAGTACAGGTGAGAAATACAAACTTGTAAAATGTATTTATTATTTTATATATGTATTTTTACATGTACACTGTAAAAAAAATGCACTGTAAAAAAAACGGGAAAAGTCCTGGCAGCCAGGATGCCAAGAAAATCCCATATATTTAACGGGCATTTACCCGTAAAATGTACCAGGTTTTCTTGGAATTCTGGCTACTAGGGCTTTTCCGTAAATTTTACGGAAATTTACCGTAAAATTAAACGTGTAACAGTAAAATGTCTGTAAAATTTACTATACAAAAATACAAATGCCAGTAAAATTTATGGAATTTTCTTGGCATCCTGGCTGCCAGGATTTTTTCCGTAAATTCACGGAATTTGTTTACAGTGTAAGTCTATAACTTATTTAGACAGTTTAGCATTTAAGAAGAAGACACTTTAATTAATACCACGTACATCTGTTTTTATATATATTTCAGTATCTTTATTTAACAGCAAAACTATATACATAAAACAGTTCATTGCAGTTAAAAACTGAATTGCGAACTGAGTGATTAGTACAAAGATTATTATACAAGGTTAGATATATATATTAGATAAATTAGACAAGGAACTTTTATAATTATCAGTTTTACAATTTCATTTATGTTCATTAAGCAGTCTAACCATGGATGGTATAAGCGAGCACTGGAATCGTTTCGTTTTCCATTTATATTCTTTGTATTTAAGTGAGTTTCGCAGATTCATGTTGTGCGTTTTATCAAGTGGGAAGCAGTCACTAAATTTGTTATCTTTTTGCTCCTGGACAAAATGACAAATATTACGTGTTGAGAAATTTCCCAACGCTTAATCAAAACAAAACAGTAAAAAAAGATGTCTTTAAATTTGACAAATTACAATTGGAATTGTTTAAAAATTGTCTTAAATTAAAATGACATTTTAACTTGAACAATTATTGTTATTCTCTTGCTGAATGTCTCTTAATACTAAACAAAAATATCTTCTCCATTTAATGCGTAATTTGTAATTCAGTATTCAAATTTAATTGTAATTTTGCAATTGTAATAAAAATATCCACGTGTCTTATATATCAAAATAAAAATTGGGAAATTGTAACTTCAGAGAGATGTTTCTTATAATCGCACCCCCCCCCCATGGTGCTAACAACTTTACTTTGATTAGGCACCAACTAAGAATATCTATTCATTTTTATCTTGATACTTCGATTATGAATTTTTATTTCATTTCGTCTTAACTTTTAATAAATTAATTTATAGCAGTTATATTACAATTACAGTAAGCAATATAATTTTACCATGACAGAATTTGTTTATAAGCAAAATAATACAATTACTGTTGAAATAAAAATCGAGTTCATTTTACCATTTTCCTGCAATTACAAATAGGCCTATGGTTAGTTTATAAAAATAATAATTCCCTTTTATTAGTTTATCAGAATACAATTATGTTTATAAACAAAACAATACACGCTGTTGAATTAAACCGAATTAATGTAATGTTTATTTTACAAAACTACATTTAATATTTATAATTTTACTTTGACGCGTGAATAGTGAGGTTTCGCAAATTTACGAAATATGAAAACAAAAACGAATACGTCATACTTCCATTTTTCAAAGTTGCTAAATATGTTCCAAAATATAGCAAATTTTCCACCTATTAATCGTTGATGATCGCCCTAAAATATTCACCAAAAGTAACAGATATTCAAGGTTTTATTCAAACGTTACAAGAATTTATGACGTACCGGTATCCGTTTTCGTTTTCGTATTTCGTAAAGTTGCGAAACCTCGCTATTGTTTTGTGAAATACGACCTACTGACTTTGTCATGGGGGGCTGTGGAAAAAGAACATGTACTTTTTAGGCCATGTATATTTCTAATATAAATCACATTTAATAGGTTGCACTGTTTGTTAAAGCTATTTCCACTAAGGTAGTCTCTGTTTGATTTCATCCACTTTCACAGAGAATTTACTACACAATGATGAAGTTTACGAAGAAATAATATTTTCATCGTAATATCTTATACCACTGTGCGGTTTATTTAATATTTTACAGGTCCGTACTCGAAAGAACTGTACACTATAGGGCAGTGGCGGCGCTACCGGGGGGATAGGGGCTACAACCCCCGTCGGGGGACCTTCCCCCCCCTGTCGGGGAGAAAATTGAGCTTTTGTCGGAGGTTTTGTATGGCAACGTCAAGGGACAGACAAAGACCCAATACCAAAACGGGCTAAAAAGCACGCAAAATACGACAAATAACGGGTTTTTTTTAACTTTCGGGGGACCCGTTCTCTCTGTCGAGGGCTTTGCCCTGCTGTCGGAGAATTCCTGGCGCCGCTACTGCTATAGGGGCGGATCCAGGATTGTGATTTAGGAAAATCTCAATATTGTTTTTTTCACAAACAAAACAAAAACGGCTTGCAATAATAGTCTTACTTTGCTCTTTATGGGGCCCTTATATGAAGCCACTGTACTGTGTTCATTAGTCAATTCTCACTAATGGCGTAAGAAAAAAATTCGAGTGAATTTTAGGGGCTTAAGCCTGTTGATTCCCACTTAAATCCACCATGAATTCCCTGCATTCACTGGCAAGTCCTCCCATTAACGGAAGCCCAATTACCATTGAAAATTTGCAAAACTTAGGTAAATGCGATGACACAAAAGTTTGCATCCCACTCCCTATTTCAAAGTAGCGCAGATCCATTTTGGAAAGTGGGGGAGAGGCACAGCGTCTCTAGACGATCATAATTTTATTATAATGGCCATTATTTTCTATTTCATTAAAACTAATATTGATTTCCCTTCAAAAAGCAGGGGGACAATCTCAACTCAAACATATAGGAGGGGAACAAGTCTCAACTCACCCCCATCCTACTACATTTGCGCCGGTGCTATTTCCAAACCTGGGTATGGCTCTGATTTATAGCAAATAGACCCAAGAACAGTGACATCATAGATAATAGTGAGGTTTCGCAGATTTACGAAATACGAATACGAAAACGAATACGTCATACATTCTTGTAACATTTGAATAGAACACCTTAAATATCAGTTACAGTTGGTCAGTACTTTACGACGATCATCAACAATTTATAGGTAGAAAATTTGATATATTTTTGAACACATTTAGGAACTTTAAAAAATTGGAGTGTGACGTATCCGTTTTCGTTTTCGTATTTCGTAAGTTTGCGAAACCTCGCTATTAATATTCACGAAATACGAAAACAAAAGGGATACGTCATAAATTATTTTAACATTTGAATATTGAACACCTTGAATATCTATCATAGTTGATCAGTAGTTTGCGACGATCGTCAACAATTCCCAGGTAGTTTTTGAACACATGCCACCTTTACAAATGTGTGTAACGTATCCGTTTCGTTATCGTATTTCGTAAAAATGCGAAACCTCCTTAATAGTGAGGTTTCGCATATTTACGAAATACGAAAACGAAAACGGATACGTCACACTTCCATTTTTGAAAAGTGCTAAATGTATTAATAAATATATAAAATTTTTCACCTATGAATCGTTGATGATCGTCCTAAAATATTCAACAAATGTGACAGATATTTAATGTGTTCTATTCAAACGTGACAAGAATTTATGACGTATCAGTTTTTGTTTTCGTATTTCGTAAAGTTGCGAAACCTCGCTAATATCAAGATTACCGTTACCAACAAAATGCTTTGTTTTAACTAAGACCACCATATTTTTTTCGTAAGCGAACTGTATTTCGGGCCATTCATTCAAATCGTTATGTCGGGCCATTATGTTCCAAGGTTTGTTGACATGCCTGTTACGAATACATAAGTACCTTCCTCTCATTAATCAATTGATTTATAGCATATTCGACTTAGCAAATATTGCATTTTAGTTTCATTGATTCATTTATGTCGGTTCACACTCGAGTATGTTACTTAAACAGGTATATTGTACTTGAATCCTAACACGAAACTCATTTAGCAAGTTATCTACTTCAACTCCGTCTGTCTTTAGTTTCGATAGTTGCAAATGACAATTGTTAAATCAGATGTTAAATATATTGATAATTCTCAATATTTTCAGACCGTTTATTCGCTAAAGTGAACGGAATGAACATTATAACAATTCTCAAATTATACATTTCGATAACTACAACCAACTTAGGAGAACGCTATTGATATTGTATTCCGATCAATGTTATTGTGTATACTCCTGACCATCCCAACGGCGTATCCGGGGGGGGGGGGGGATGTTGCTCAAGCACCCCCGCTTAGACGGCAAAACACATTATTAGGATACATATTTGAAAATCTGGGCCTCGAGCACCCTCCTACAGTGGAATTGAGCATTCCCTTCTGAGGAGGATTATACCGTGAGGTAAAAAGCAAAGCAAAATTATAAATATCACTATAAAGAATGTGCCAATGGAGAAAATGTTTTTTATTATTATTTATTTTGTATTTATATTTATTTAGTTGCTTGCTTGCTTGCGTGCTTGTTTGTCTGTGGGTGTGTGTTTGTGTGTTTGTCTGTTTGTTTGCTTGCTTGCTTGCTTGCTTGCTTGGTTGCTTGCTCGCTTGTTTGTTTGTTTGTTTATTTTTTTTTTTTTGCTTGTCAAAATCCAACCCGGGTTCGAGCACTTCGGCAATCCCTGGATACGCCCCTTTTATACAAAAGCTGGAGACATAAATCATCTGAGGCGAAATGTCCACGGAGCCTATCAACGTTTCAAAATTTTGTATAAGAATAACACTATTTCTTTCAGGTTTCAAAATACCGAAATGTCAGCAAAGTTTGGTTCCAATGGTGGACTTTACGCAGGTAAGAATCTCATCCAAACAAAGGAAATATTCATAAAAATGTTTTGTTTGTTGAATGCACACAGTCCCACTCCCTCCCTTTTCGAAAAGTAAAATATATCAATATTGTTAACATTGTCTATATAACGAAAATATTCAGTAACCATAAGACAAGAATTTATCCCTTAACACGCCCCTGAGTATGCCCCGGACCCCTAAAACTTTGACTCTTTACCGTCCCCCTTCCACCCCTCCCATTTTCCAAAAGTCTGCATCCGCCCCTGGTATAAGAAGAAATAATAATTCGTGTATGTAAATTTCTAGTGTCTTCGTTTTGTCCATTATTTCCCATGAGTCTAGATCAGTTCGTAAGAAAGAGCCCATGTCATCAACACGTGTAATTTGATCGAAATAAGACCATTCATTTTAATTACTATTTAATCCGCAACAGAATAGAAACGAATATATGAATTACAGTTGTACCATTATCACTTGTGCCATTGTCAATTCGCGCCACTATAAATTGTGCTAATAATTGAAGGTAGGCCTACATCAAATAACTAGCAGACTCGTACGATGGGGTTCCGTGAGTTCGGAAGAACCCGCCCCCCTCCCCCCACTCCTCCTTATGAAGGTCAAAATAAGCTTTATAAAAAATCCATACACAGAGCATTTCTAAAGTATAACCTCCAGGCGCGGATCCAAGAGGGGCTCAACGGACCCGGCCCCCCTCTTTTTTAGACCAAGAAATATATTTTTTGCTCAATTTTGAGGCGCTAAAATTGCACTAGAGAGCATCAATACCAATTCCTGTTAAAATCATACCTGGGGCTTGTCCGACTTGGCATCGGGCCCCCTCTTTCTAGCTCCACTGGATCCGCCGCTGACCTCCATTTGTACATGTCCTCTATAAGGTATGTTGTATGGTCATTTACTTACAGTACAACATAGATGACAATAGTAAAAAAATATCTTAGTCCTCGCGTTCAGTATTGATTAAAAAGCTCACACATTACATAATATTCTATGTGCAAAAAAAATGTATAATTTATTTTTTGAAAATAATAATTTCGTTTATGTTGAACTTTATTAAAACTATTAATTTGAACACTACGTTTCGCTAAATGTGGCACCAGAGAATCTACATTCTGAGGCCTAGGCGAGCCCTGAACTCACGCCTATTGCCATTCGTTTTCTGATAAAAAAACATCTGAAACTGGGCCGCTTTTCCGGAAGAAGAAGAATTCCTCCCCTTATACACAACCCAGGATACGGGTCTGGCTAGGCCTACATGAAATAAAATCAATTTATTTTAAAAAAATCCATAAATTTTATTGGAATTTGATATCAAATATTGATTGGGCAATACGGGAATACAATTGTGTGCTCTTTTCTGAAGACAGCACCGTATACTGTGTTCTTTAACATGCGCCATACACAGGACCAACGGCTTTGTCTCATCCGAAAGACCGAGATATATGTTTGGTGGCATTGAATGAATGAATAAACAAACGGGCGGGCGGATGAACGAACGAATGAATATGAATTAATGGAAATTGTTAACTGTATGTAATAGTTCAGGTACAACCAGTGGTATTCATAATAGGCCTAATCGTGTTTTCTATTATGAAAAAAAAAATCCATTTAAATGTATATATTTCCCTGACCAGGCAGTAAACGGGTTTTTGATGGTTGTGAAATGTGATGGAAAACTCATCTACGTGTCTGAAAATGTAACGGACTATCTTGGACATTCAATGGTAAGTAGTAGAAAGACACAAAATGGACAAAATATATAAAAACGTTTTAGAAACGAAAAATAAAAAAAAGCTAATAAACAACAAAAACCAACAACTGTAGTTCTTCGAACATGTCATTGAAAGAGTTTTTAGAAAATCGTAGAAAATGGGGAAAATTGAAGGGAATCGAGGTAGAGGAAACAAGAAATTAATAGACAGGTTGCCAACATGGAACACAGAAGATAATGCAATTCAGATAGCTAGCAGAGGCGGTTGTGAAACAATATCGGGCCCTGTGGTCAGGGACGCAGCCAGGATGGAATGAAAGGGAGGAGGAGGTCCGGGTGGGCGTGGTTGCCGGTTTGGTTTTGATGAGCAAAAAAAAAAAAAAAAAAAAAAAACATCATTTCCTCGTTTTTTTAGGTTAAACGAAGTTGAGTTAAATTCTGCATTATTAACGATGGCTGCTTTACAATATTCATGCCATAGTATAAATAGCATAGTATTGCTCAAAACTTTAGGGGGGTCCTGACCCCCCGACCCCCTCTGGCTGCGCCCCTGGTGGTACTATGAGGACGGGGAGGGAATTTGTTGAAAATAAGTAAGACTGTGACGTTCTTACATTGAATTAGCTTTTGTTTGTTTTCTATACCTATGGATTAGTGTAAATGTAACCCGAATAACACTTCGACATTTCTGTAGGCCTAATATTTTTGTTGGGATGTCGAATAGGCCTAGTTTATAACATTTTTTCTCCCTTTCTTCTCTTACATTTTTTTCTATTTTCTCACAATCCCGTTATTTGGTGAAGGGGATGGTCCCAATAGCCCCACCCCTACCTTGCATCGTTCCCTGACTATAGTTAACAGTGTTGTTACGCTAGACGTAATGGCACCTAAGTAGACCGCGTAACAAATGTTTTGGTAGGAGCGGGGAAAAAACCTTTCAGGTGTTTTATAGACATACCTACCTTCACGTGGTCGTGTTCGAACATGTTTTTTTTTTTGTGAGATACAAAGGTGATTCTGACTTCTTAAATTAGGCTAAACAAATTGAGAAAAACGGCAATGATGTATTTAACAATTATTATTTTTACTGTTCCGTCATTTGTTTAGATTGAGTTGCTGGCAACTGGTGGGGACATTTACAGTGTCATTGATTCACGTGATCATGACGTCATTTACAGTCATCTGTCAAAAAGCGCAAGTCAACGCAATGGTAATTTCTTCACTACAATTTATAGACATGGATATATTATTTAGTTTTACAATTATTACAGACTTTACACATTTAAAAAGAAGAATTTTGTTTTCTTGGTAGGTGTATAATTTTGGTGTGTTAAACACCACGGTAAAAGAAGTCCATTCTATTCTCTTGTATTCCGGACGCTTAGCGGAACACTGACGGCCAAACCAGTGAAGCCAATTCGTGTGTTAATCTAAAAAAGAATAGAAGGCGATTTCGAAAAGAGACCCGTTCATCCCATGAAGCTTAAACAACAATCTCGAAAAGAAGATCATCCGCCCCTGAAACTATTTCGCACGTACTCAACTTTAGGGAAAGAACAGAGGTTTTTATGAGATCCTCCATATCAGCGTGTAACTTAGTCCAGAATCCACGAGTCAAACATTATTCTCCTACTATTTGATTACAAGAACAAACTTCAATGATTCATTGTTTTCTTCATTAAAGGTCTGGCTGGTGGTGATAATGACATGTCATTTTTCTGTCGTATGAATACAGCGCGGAACATGCGACGAAATGATATTACACTGAAGAACAAGGTAAGGCAATTTCGGTTTCAAAAGAAACAGCAAAAATAAATTGAACTGAAATATTTCATTGTAATACACCATTAATGATAGCCCATTGATTGTAGTTTGTTGAACTGTCCTTTGGTGGCTTTGTCCTTTGTTTGGTGGGTTTGTCTTTTGATTTGTGGGTTTGTCTTTCGTTGAGTTGTATATTTTGCCCTTTCGACCGCCCATAATGAAGTCTGAAGACTTTGTTTCCAATGGGTCCTTTAAGTGGTTATTTAGCAGAGCACTGACAGACAAGCCCTACTTATTTTATAGGGTAATGAGTTCTTTAAGATGCATGTTATACACGGAACCAGCGAGTTAACGTCTCATCCAAAAGCCGGTTGCATGTTAACGTCTAGCTATTTCGACCATCCAGTGTAATCAGAAGCAGAGTTGCAATAGGTCTATATTGAACCGGATACCAAACCAATAAGCCCTCTCAAGATTGAAACTGTGCATGTCCGAGATCAAGGTCAGGTTATAGAAGCGATGCCGCGGCCATAATTTCTATCCTTGCGGCGGCAGGGTGCGGTGAATTGAGTTGGGAATTCACCGAAACGCGCCGCCGCCGCAAGAATAGAAACTATGACCGTGGCGACGCTTCTATGACTTGACTTTGATCTCGAGCATGCGCAGTTAAAACTGTGAAAGGGCTCATAGCCCACTAAGTTAAGTCATCGAATACCTATAAGTTCATGATTTCTTTCGGGATCATAGCCGAGTTTTCATATCATTGTAATCTTTACAGCTCAGCTATTTTATGCAAATAACCAACTAAACATCTCGGCAATTTTTATTGTGAAATACTTTATTTTATAGATGATATTGATGAGAGGTCGGTACGCACCAAGTCCAGAATGTAAACGCGCCAAGTCGTCCGAAAGAGCTCTTATGTTAACCTGCTTACCAATCGACTCCTGGCCGTCGACAGCCGATGAAATGGCGCCCTACAACACAGATATATTCTATATGCTACACAGTGTTGATATGAAGATACTCGAGACTTCTCCTAAGTAAGTGACAGACAGACTAATGTCGAGTCGGCAGACTAGTCGATTCGACCATCTCTAGCTTTCACCATTCCGTCTTTAACCGTTACGAGCTATGTTGCATGGTGTTAACCTGTCCCACATTTAGGATGGGTAAAGTGGTCCTAAGTTACCAACGGCCCCACATGTTTTGGGGCCCTCACAATTTTCGATCATATTTCGTTGAAAACTGGCTTTGAAAAGTTTCTCGCTTTTGAAGAGAATAATAATAATAGTTAGATTTTTAATAATAGTTAGATTTTTATAGCGCATAATGCAAAAAGCCTCTATGCGCTCGGTGACAGAGTAAGTTGCTTTAGTGAATTGGATATATGTCCTATCATTAAATATCTTGACATTTAAGAAATAACAAAGTTTTGATGGGTGTACCACAGTTTCTCTGTAAGACGCACAAGAAACCGAAAACAGAAAATTACCGTAAACCTTAGCTAAGAATAGACCAAATCCATACCACTGCATTCCGTTTACCAGCGACTTAAGGTGCACAGACCGGCTAGTACATAACTCACAGGTGTTCTCAGTAATATGGGCATCTGAATAGACAGAAAAGACAAAACTACCAAAAAAAGAAAAAAAATGCGTCTTGAGAAGACATTTAAAATATAAGTACTACGTATGGGTTGTGAAAGTGAAAAGAACTCTGAGATGGTTCTCAAGTTTTTATTGCGTACCAGCCGTGTCTTAATAGGCCGTATTATCTCCACACCGGCCAACCTCTAGGCCTATATAACTTGAGAACAATTCGTCCGAAGCCCACCTGGTAACTGCACCCTGTTTTGATGCTTCACGTGTTGACCAATAACATGTTGATTGGCTAAAAGTTCCCCACATTCGACGTACCTTACGGCCTCCCATACTGTAAGTCCGGCACAGTGGTGGCGCCAGGATTTGCCCGACTGGGGGGCATGGTTCCCGACGGGGGGGGGGGCATGGTCCCCGACGGGGAGCCATGGTCCCCGACAGGGAGGGAAGT
>JAOTQE010096136.1:0-14273 GCA_025631205.1 Nesometra sesokonis
AGTAATTGATTTTACCCGGCAGAACAAAAGAACACAACTCCACTGTTCAGGGCGTGGAAGGCCGATATAATCTGACACACAGTGACCCCGAGAGGTCACATTGCTGTACAGATTAGGATTAGCTGCCTCGCAGCAAAAAGAAACAACAGTTTTAATATTCATGTTGTGGTCAACATACCACATTTATTTACGGTGGCCCTTAAGATCAAGGAGGCCATGCATATCAAATGAGAGAAACCTCCTCTTAAACAGCTTTTTCATGTAAATTTAACCATGTCACTTTAAACTACGTATAGTCTTAGTAATAGCCACTTTGCCTAATTTACTTACATTTATTCAAGTATTTGATCATGGTTATGGACCAGTAGGCAACAATGCACAGTATTGAGCCACTGGTATAAATAGAATGTTCACTGAGGAAGGTGGTGGTCCACCAAAACATGTCTGTTTGTATGGGGCCGTAAGGCCACCATTTTTTGTAAATAAATGTAGTATGTTGACTACAACATGAAGATTAAAACTGTTGTGTTTCTTTTCCAATTTATTATTATAAAATAGTCTTAAACACTGTTTTTGAATACCATTCTCAATACAAGAAAAACAGTTAAAATGTGAAAGGCCAAGCTGCAAATGTCTTAAGACATCATACTACAACACTACAATGTATGTGCAGAATTCTAATCATGGAAAAAGTATATTAGTAGAGGGAATCTGACGAAAGGATAGAGTCTCTAAGTCAATATTGAACCTCACTTAGCTCTGCATTTTTCTAAGTGGACATGCACAATAATCTTTCGTAGTTACATTGATGATGTTAATTCTTCAAACAAGATTTTTTCTACAATCATTTCGGGTAATAGATATTTTAGCTGCAGATTCGTGAAAGTAATATTATCGAGAAATTGAGTGCAATAAATCAATAGAATACAACTTAAAAGGTAGTTTTTACTTTAGAATGTAAGGGGTCCCCTTACATTCTAAAGTAAATTTTTGACAGAGCTAGCGCTGCTGACACGAGCAACTGCTGCCACACTGCATGATGGCGTAGCTAGCCGGCGGTATATTGCAACACAACTTTAACTGTTAATATCAAGAATTTCCTTGAATAGATTTTCCTATATTCCTTTGACTCATACAGTTGATAAATGTGTAATATGAGTGTACAATATCAATGGTTTTTCATAAACTCACTGGCATAGGAGATTGAAAAAAGCCAGTTCCTTCCATCCTCCCAAGGACTCATTTGCATATTTGCTCATTAATATATGTTGTGTTTCAACCCCATCCTCTCATCTGCGTATCATGCATGAACATTGTACATGGTATCAGGGTGTTCTTATTTAATACATTCTGGGACTTTTGTTTTCATTGTTAATTAAAGATGCATTGTCACTTGAAAAATGACAAAAAAATGGATTTTGAAATTAACTTGCTAGTTTCAAAGAAATATATAAGCTATGACCATGAAATTATAAATTAGGGTATTTTTACATTATTTACCCCAAAATATTGCATGTTATATTCTAAAATCAGCAAAAAACCTCAAAAAGGCTGGAAGCCTCTTAAATTTTTATCATTTTACAGTGTAAAAATGATATTAAATAATTTTTAAATACACTAATTTCTATTCTAAAGTTCTTAAATTTAATGTTACTTTGATATGAGCAAGTAAATTTCAAATTTAATGTCATTGATTTTTTGGTCATTTTCAGGTGACAATACATCTTAAAAATGGCCCTTTTGAAAAATTCAGATAGAAATATGCCCTGGAAAGATATTTTGCATGTCATATGGTCTTTAATCTTGAAAGTCACAAAGCATTGTTACTTTTAACTACCTCTTTATCATTTTCACAATTCATCTCACCATCACTACTCGTGTTATCTATTTTTTCTTCAAGTATTTTATCTTTTTTCCTGTCTTTCTTGTGTTTTTTGTGCTTCGATTTTTTATGCTTCTTGAGATATTTATTTTCTAGCATTTGCTTAATACCATCAACCAAAACATTTTGTTCTCTTTGGCATGTTATCTGGGAATCTTCACTTTCTCTTGGAATACCTTTTTGTTGGTATTGTGAATCATAGTTAGGAATGTCTTTGGATCGACCTATACTTTCCTCATACTTTTTGTGTTTCTTTTTTAAGCTGTTTGAAGTTTCAATGTCTGAATCTCTCTCAAAACTGGAACTTCTTGATCTACTTGTACAATCCTTATCGCTTCTTTCTCTATCACTACTATATGACCGTTTGGAATGCACAATTTCTTTACTGCCACTACGAGACCTTCTGACACTTTCCCTACCACAATTAATGGAACTATTCTTGTTATCCTCTTCTGGACTATTTGACAAATGATCCTTTTGAATATCCTCTCTTTCTTTGCTTTTACTACGAGAATGATGTTCCCCAAGTATATTTCTTTCTCCATCTATACTTTTACTCCTTGATCTTTCTCTACTTTGGCTTCTGCTACTAGAAATGCTCTTTGTGTCTCGTCTATTTGATTCTCTTTCTCTACTTCTGTCCTTTCTTTTTCTCTGTCTTTCTTTACTTCTACTTCGGTATCTTTCTCTACTTTTACTTCTGTATCTTTCTCTACTTTTACTTCTGTATCTTTCTCTACTTGTACTTCTAGATGCTCTTTCTCTAATTCTACTTCGATATCTTTCTCTACTCTTACTTCTGTCTTTTCTTTCTCTACTTTTACTTCTGGATTCCCTCTCCCTAATTCTACTTCTGTATCTTTCTCTACTCCTACTTCTATCCGTTCGTTCCCTACTTTTACTTCTGTCTCTACTTCTACTTCTATGATGCTTTTCTCTACTTCTGCGTCGTTCTCTGCTCCTCATGTGCCGGTCTCGGCTTCTACTTCTACTTCTGCGTCTTCTATGTTCCCTACTTTCATTTCTATGATACCATCTTCCATGATCCCTATGGCTTCTTTCACTTTCCCCTGGAGTGCCTATATGTGACCTATGGCTAGCCCATCCATCTCTCTGTGAAGTCATCATTCCTGGACCTCGATCTGCTTCAGCAAATTCATTTCCAGGATTGCGGAAAACATGCAGAAAATTACAGTTCTTTCCTTTTGGGCATCTTTTCCGAAAAAACAAGCCTACAATAGAAAGGAAAAGGTTTTTTAACAAAAAAAATCACATTGGGGAGGCATTTAAAATGTATAGTTTTCAGGGGCGGATCTAAAGGGGAGGGGGGTTTAATAGGCTCATCGGGTCAATAATTGACCCGCAAACAATTTTTTGAGTATGATGAGAATGGACTGTTAAAAAATAGATGTACAGCGGCTGTATATAGCGACTGGCAGCTGGCAGGTATGCGAAGTCGGACGTAGGTTTTTATTTCTGGCTTGGCAAAACCAAAATCCGGATTTAAGCCCCCAACTGTAAATCACAATCCTGGATCTGTCCCTGGTTTTAACTATTAAATACTTTCTAAATATTTTTAAATACATGAAAGCATTATGGACTGGATTTGTTTGGTGTGGTGCAGAAAAGTCTAAAGGCTTATCCCCTACTCTATAGTCTACTTTTCTTTGACTTGCATATCATCAGTGACACAACCAAAATACACACACTCTTATGCATGCTAACAGAAAGACAAGCATAGAGACAAACCTGTAGACGCTCCTATTTTTAAATCGATGCACCTGTGCATTTTACATACTGTAATATACATAGCACGTCGTGCTTCTCATAGTATTGTAATTTGAGTCAATAATTGTTTTATAATTATTGAACTTTTAACATTCTTTTGTCATAAAAATTATTTAAGTTACATATATTTTACATTGTTAATTATCTTTTTATTTGGATTAAATTTACTTCCATTTATTGATAAATAAGAAACTTTTATGAAAGATTGGGTGCACAATGTTACCGTAGCAACAACGTTACAATGACAAGACATCCATTTGTAGAAGAACTGATGAAGAAGGTCTATCTAATGATAGCAAGTGGTCCCAAGACCAGACTAAACTCAACATGGGTACATAGATTGAAAATGTTAAAGATAGTGGAACAATGTATATTGTATTATTAAATGTAGGCTTATTATTATTAATATTGATTTACATACAATAAAAATTGTATGTTCAGACTGATAGCGATTGTAGTTAAGTCTAGTAGTGTTCAATTAAAATATATTTAAATAATTATAATTATTATCAGTAATATTAGAATTCAAAAATAAAACATATAGAAGAAAAAAAGAAAAGAAAAATGGAATGGCAATCAAGAGTATATTGTGATTAAACATCATTGTAAAATGCTATAACATTTTGCAGTTTATTGTCAGAGGTCAAGAAACCTGCCTGTCATGTTTCAAATTCAGTACTGAACTTGACCATCAAAAGAGAGTGTCCTCTTTTAGGCTGTATTTCAATGCTCACAAGGAGAGTGGTGAGACAAAAAAATATTATCATAGTTTAGCATACACAATTGACTACCACAAGTAAATGCCATTATAATTCTTATTTTAAAGAGCTTTTCATTTCAGTTTAGTTGTCATGCATTCAGCCATATATATTTCATAATTTATTGTTTTTTGTACTGTAATTTTTCGTGTGAGATTTAGGCCTACTTACCACAAATGGCAGCCTTCCATTTTGACTACCACAAGTTTTAATGACTGAGTTAAATGTCATTCTAAATTCTTTTTTTAAAGAGCTTTTCATTTTATATTAGTTGTCATGCAATCAGCCATACATGTACGCATTTCATAATTTACTGTGTTTTCTGTACTGTCATTTTTCGTGTGAGATTTAGGCATACTTACCACAAATGGCAGCCTTCCAATTTGTGACTGGGCTGTACTCACATGACAGCTGTTTGCCTGCATAGAATCTTGCATTAAACATAGTGAATGCATTACTGCACCCAGCTTCTGTATCAAACTCAACATACACATTGCCTCTGAGATGAGCTTCCCAATTTTTACACACCTGGTGAAAAACATAATACGTATTAAAATGAAACGAACTAAGGCCCCATAAAAGTAATTATTAGTTAATCACCCTACCAAAGCAAAAAAACTGTTCATCCATCATTATTTTAGACTCACGCAAATACGATACAGATACCTGCGCACCAGCCTGCAGAGAATATTGATCATTGTAGGCCTATTCCTAGGTACATAGTAAAATGAGTGAAAAAAAAATCGGGATTTCCCCAAATGTGATGTGCGGGGGTGATAAACTAATAATTTTTTTATGGGGCCTAATCAACTTCAAGGAAGTATAATGTATATTCCTTGCAATTAGATACACACCATCATGACAGGATTCAATATTAATTGTCATCATTCAAACCATATTGTGTAAGGTGCAATAACATAATTTTCTAAAAACCAAAGAAGAAAGTATAATACATCCTTCAAACAGAAAAAATACATGCAAATCCTGTAAGGATATATATTTCATCATTAATTATGTCATCATCAGCAATTTATTATTTGCATAAAATTCAGTTCATGATTGGTTAACTTTTTGGTACTGCATACATGCTTAAATTTAGTATAACAAAGTTTAATTGTAAGTCAGCCAATGAATTTTATGTTTTGCAGTGATTTTTTGTATTATGAAAGATTTTTAAAATCGCATGGTAATATCTTGCAAAGTTTGGGCTCTGACTACAGAAGGAATAGGTCTACATATGGCCTGGGCCTAACCTACGAAACATAGATGTCTCAAATTTGTTTAAATTTCTATAGGAAAAAACGTCTTTACATCCTTGTATTGTTGATCATTATTGTCATAGTATAAATAGGCCTTATCTCTACCTTAAACTGAATAACTTTTCCAGCTTTTCTAAATTCCTCCAACACGTCATCGTAAAAATCCACAAAGGCATCCTGGGTCTCGGTCTCATCAAACTCCAATGCAATATCAGCATCATACTCATCTCTGTAGCTCTGTTCCATTGCGTAGCAGCTGAACATGTTACGAATCAACAGAGTTCTGCTGATGATGGGGTAGGCATGGTGCCGTGAACACCTATGACAATCAAAAGTAATTTTTAAAAAATACTATAAAAAATAAAAGGTAAAACCGATTATTATAAAAGTGGTAATTTTTAAAAAATAAAGTTAATAATTAATAATAATAATAATTATAAGATCTATATAGCGCCTTGCACAATAAAGTCTCAACGTGCTGTGGACCAGATGGTACACATTCATAAGACTTTCTACGCCCCATAGGGTCCTGTCATGTCTTACCCGCCCGAATTGGGAGCTACATTCTTCTGTCCACACAGCAGGGGATGTATGGACCTGTACACCGGGGTAACCTACTCATCTCGAAAGATGCACTGGGTTCTTTATAGTGCATGTGAGCCGTTTGTGTACACTGGGCATACGGTTTATAGTCCTTATTCAAGAAGACTTCTTCCACAACCAGAACCATGGTGCGAGCGGGACTCGAACTCATGCTGTTGTTTTTGCAATGGCTCATGGTTCCCCTGCCTTAACCGCTCGGGCACACAACTCATGCCAACGTTCTGCTGAGGATGGGGTACACATGGTGCTGTAAACATCTATGGCAATCAGAAGTAATTAAAACAAATATGTAAAACAAGAGAAGCACTCTGAGAGAGCAGACCTCCACCTGCCAACCATATTTAGCCAGTTTTTGACCTCTGTAGCTTTTGACCTAAAAAAATCACTTCTTTTGTGTCTTATTATGAACAACTTCTGCAAGTTTGATGACAATCCATATATTATGTATTGAACATAAACATACAAACACACAGACAAACAAACAAACCAACAAACAGAACCGAACACTTAACCACTCTCTGTAGGTAAAAATAAAAATGTAAAACCAATTATTATAAAAAGTGGGAATTTTCGTGTGACAGTAAATTTTCATGGTTAATTTCAAGATTAAAGATTTTTGTTGTTATTTCTGCAAAACTAAATTTGTGCTACACAAACTTTTGCTAGAAATAAGTATTCGCGATGTTTTTTTTTTATTTTCACAGTAGCTTCTGGTAGAGCTGGGGGAGATTTTGGAAGTAATGAACCTTTAATATGACAAGTGTTGAACTAACCATTGTCCAAAGCGACAAGCTCCAGTTTTTAGGTAAAACATGCATTCTTCTTGCTTCCTGTTAAGATGTTTTGGTGCTTCTGGGTTATGTGTCGGTCTATCCTATGAGTTAAAAATTGAAATACTGTAGTAGAATCATACAGTAGGAACATGTTACAAAAAAATCATATTATTAAATAGACAACTCAGTATTGAAATACTGTTACATGCCATTGTGTTGGGATTCAATATTTCAACATTCATTGTGTCATCATCTGGAACTAATGCATCAACAGAATACACCATTTATTTTTATATTGTAAGTTTACTTTTTTATGATCTAAAAATGTTAAGCTACAACTATTACTGCAAAGTGCAATATATTTTGGGTGCAAGTTAGCAAACATGCACAATTTATAAACCTGATAATGTAATTGGCCTTAAGAGCCCGCCTTGCTATATGATAATTATTGCCTATATGTATAGTAATGTAATTAGAATATTTCTCTTCCTGCACTTTGGAGCAAATGTTGGCCATGATTAAGGCCTAGAATTAGATACTATTGTTTTTAGCAAGTCTAGGTCATAAGCCTAAATTTTGCTCATAAGGACAAAACTATTCTAATTACTCTATACATGATTATCAAAATTTAATTAAAAAAATCATAAGGCTGATCTTGAAAATTTATAAATTGCATAGTGCAATTTATAAACTGTGCAGAACAAAATTAAACCCAACATACACAATTTAAATTTTATCTACATTTTCAACTTTATCTTTCCTACAATACAAAACATTGTTAAATTGAAAAAAAAACTTAGTGGAGTGAATCATACTTACAGTATTATCATGGTCTTGGTCATCTCCATCACTTAAAACATGCAAAGCATCCTGGGAAATATACAGAATGTACAAAATTCACATAGAAGCTGAAGGAAATGTTAAGTATTGTGGGATAGATAAAATTACCATATTAGTACAGTAATGGTCTTTTCCTGACTAAAATTAAGGAACTCCATATATGGGTAATTCCGCTTCAACAGTAAAAGACCAGATTCAATAGATCCAACTAGAGCTTAGTGATAATGCAACATCAATAATTTACACAAAATCAAAGATTTCTACAACTGGGGATTTCAAAATAATCATGAAATATCAGATAACATCAAGTTAAAATTCAATAAAAATTATTTAGACATCAATAAAAAGATACACGAAGGAGCTGTGGCCACCTGGAAAACACCTCATTTGCATACAGGTAAATAGATTCATGGTACTGAAGATCAGTTCAAATTTGAAGTTAAGGAAAAAAAATATCATTTAGAATATAAATTAATAATGGCAATCATTGCATACAAATTATAGCTAAAAAATATATTCCTCCCAACTCATAAGCTAGACACTAGTATTCTACTAGATAAATTTATTCGCACAAATAGCGAATTTTCATGCACTAGCCTAGTGGAAAACAGCTTTCAGTTCCATCTCCAATTCTGTGGAGTATAAAGCAGATGGAAGTATGATACACTATCTTCATGGGAGCTAGTCCATTGCATGGTTACTTTCCATTAATTTGTCAGTATCATAATGGTACAGCTAAGTAAAGCATGGGTAAAGTGTAATTATTGCCAGTCTAAACCCTTTCACACAGAAGGTCAAATTCTGGTAAAATGACAGTTTCCTGCGTGTCCTGTGTGAAAGGGGCCAGTGGGAAGACATACAATTGGCATTCTTAATTAAAGTTTAACCTTTGTTTAGTTCTGCTTCTCTGCATAAGCCAGAATTATACAGTGGACCCTTTCACACACATCCACCCTTACCAGTAATGGCAATATAACGGTAATATGTCTAGGGCATGAGGCGGTCAAACTGTAGCTTGTGGCAATAAATATACATGCCCCAGGGTCACAAATTCACAATTACTTCACATAGCCTTTATACCCAGATGCTTGTAATTACACTGAATCCAATTACGTTTATGTAACATACTTCTGTGTTAACTGTGAAGTACAAACGTACCCAATGTAATGATTGAATTGTTGAATATAAGAATTTAATTGGGAACAATCTTCTTTTAAATCCTTATTCCCAGTTTCCACAGTGTGAAGTGGATACACTCCCTCTGAATGGGGTAGTATTTCCCAAAATTTCTGATGCATTGAGTAACTTAAAACAAGGGTAAAGTGCCCTAAACAAGGACCAAAGCAACTGACAGGCATGAGTCATAACCTCCTGATTTCCCAACAAGGTGTCTAAACCACAACCACTGCAGCAATCATTCCCCCATAAAAAAACTAATAAACATATTTGATTGTGGATATGACAATTCGAGTACACATCTTCTTGTTCTGTTCTTCTCATTATCACCTCAAGTAATTTATTCTTCTTTGTCTTCTTATTGTTGTTGCTGCTCAGAAACTCTTCCTCCATGTTCTTTTGCCTTTCTAATTCTTCTTCTATCTTTCTCTGAAATTAGATTAATTTTATTTGATTATATTTGGAACTCATAAAATGATAAACACAAAAACAATAATCTACAATAAGAATTCTGAAGACAACAAAAAAGTCTAAACCTGTTGTTATTGTGGTCTAAATACTGAACATAACACCTAAAATGTTAAATACATTGAACTTATGTATTAATTAAGTATTCAATATTTTAATTTATTATTAGTGGTTCTGTTTGGGTTTTTAAAAATAGGATTCACCTGTTATTTGTACCATTTTAATTACCTTCAGGCGTGGATCCAATTGGTGGGGAAGGGGAACCCGACCCAGCTCCCCACCATTTGAGTTGGACGAATATTATTTTTTAACTTACTTAACTCATTTTTTGAGATAAATTTTTCTGTGAAAATTGCCTCTCAGATACCCAAGAAACACACCTTGTTTGAAAATTGGCCTGAGGGTGGGGGCACTCAAGACTCATAGAAATAACACGAAATAGGGCCGCTACTCTATCCAGCATCAGGCCTCCTCTTTCCAGCTCTGCTGAATCTGCCCCTGACCTTCTTTCATTTTTAGCACTCATGATCATTTAAAAAATATTTTTGGGGTAGGGGATGAATTTATTTAATTTAGTTTGATGTTTATTATAAATTATATTTAATACCTCTGCCTCTTCTTGTTGTTTTTTCCATTCTCTTTCCTGTTCCTTTTTTCTTTCAAATAATATCTGTGCCACTTTTTCCCTTTGAAGCCAAGCTATGTGTCTCTTTGCCCTGGTGTACAAGATAAAAAAAATATTTAAAAGATCAATTTATAGGTGAATAAAATAAGGGAGCATATATTTATAGTGTATAATTCAGATGCTTATTATTAAGCAAATCAAGTAAGTACAGTATGTAATGCATCTTTATATACAGATGAGAAGAAAATTCAAGGAGCCACTAAAATTTTTTCCAGTGAAAAATCATGGGTATTAGGTGGATCTGGTCAAGGGCCCCCAGATCATAGCAAACTCAACTTGTTCTGCTTGTTCATATAGACTGACAAGATTTTAAAACAATTTAAGGCCTGAAAAAAAGCTTTATTTTGAAATTCAGGGTATACTTTTTCATATTTATAACTTATTTAGCCAGAATGGCACTTCAGTGGCATATACCCTATTATTTAATAAAGTTAAATGCACTGGTTTTCAAATGGTCCTGGGAATAAAAAAAAATTGATAACAGTGAAGGCAGGGATATATGTATCGGAAAAAATGACAAAAAAAATGAAAATAATGGCCAAGAATGAGTGTCACCATCCGTTTCCGCTCTGTCGCAGTCCCAGCCCTCTACCTAGGTGACCAAACAAAGGAACCGGAAACACATTTGCCCTGCCACAGACGACCAGGTGCTCAGAGACAGCGACCAAGATAGAGTCACACTAACGATAATGCCAATTTTAAATTTGAATCAATAGAAATGTAAATAAATATAATTTGATACATTATTTATTAAGAAAAAATAAGTTATTGATATATAGAGAAGATTGTTGTTTAAGAAAATTTTAATTATAAAATAAACACTTTGACAAACAATTTGTTTTGAAACTACTAATAGTTGGACTATTCTGTAAATCAACAGGAAGAGTGTTACAACATCTGGTATAAGTCTCCTTTGGCTAAATACATAAAAATATCCAGAAAATGGTAAAAAATATATAACATTATCCTGAGAATTGTAAGAATATATAAAGTTAGCCCAAAATTTTAACATAGAAAAAAAGTCAAATTTTATTTTTAGACCAAATTATACCTTTCACATTCCTCTAGTTTTTGCAGTTCTAGTTCCCTTCTTTCTTCCTCTTCTTCTCTCCTCTTCAGTATGCCAGGCAAAGTTTCATTAGGTTGTTGTTCTGTAAATAACAACCATGTAACAAAACTAACAAATTAAAAAGTTCTCGATTTCTCATGGCTTCACAGCTCTGACTCTAGTAACCTTTAAATTGTGTAAAAAATGCTTATTTATAAAAAAAAATGCATTACTTTATATACGTAATTGATTTCATTTTTGGAATCTTTATTTCCCCTAATTGCACTGGAAGCCTTTTTGGCCCACCATCGTTTTTTTCTTTAAGTGCAGATCTAGACTGCTTGACCGACAAACAAATTTTCACATAATTCATTATCCAATGCCTTGTTTTAATTAATTATTAAAAAAAAAGTAACAATCTGATTTTTTTTTTAAATTCTGTTTTATTCTTATTCTACATGGCTTGTTTGGTACATTTGTTGCTAAAATGAGTTTTAAAATATTTAGACAAATTTGAGTGTGATAAATAAAATTCTGCTAAAATAATACTGTATAAGACTGAATTTTAAAATTTATTAGTTAAATAGGCTAATTTGGAATTTCAAAATTAGCCAAATTTAAATTTGGCTACTGGCAGCTTAAACCCAGAGTCTCAATTGTTCATATACTGTCTGTACAAATTCATATTATTTTCATACTAATATTTTCTTTTATTACAATAATTGTTTTAATCAGAGGTTGGTCATGGCAAAACCACCAAGTTGTCGCATAGGATGATATCGAGAAATAAGAAAATAATCAACAGGAAATAAAAACAAAGATAAAGACAATTTTTGTATATTCAGGTTCAATAACTTTAGTTCATTTACGATTTTGGCAATTAACCCCTAATTTTAAAGCTTACAAAATGTATAAAATGGTTATAACAGTAGCTCAATTGTCAGTTTTTCTACAACTTGGTGGTTTTGCTGTGACATTCCTCATATACGCACCTTCAAGTTCTTGCCTTAATTTTGCTGCTTCTTGTCGCTTCTGTTTTCTTTTCTCCTTTTTAAGTAAAGCTCGGTATTTCTTATGACTGAAATAAAATTGTGAAACATTTTCATTCAATATAGGCCTAGGCTAGCAGGGGCGGATCTAGACATGTACTGTGACCTTCGCAAAACCCATGTGAAGAAGCTGGGGGTCCGGGGGTCGCTTAGGGCCCCTGTGGTGAGGCAACAGTGTCTGAGGTCGTCTGACCTTCGCAATGGCGAACGGTGCGAAGGTCTGGATCTGCGCCTGGCTAGCCAACTAGGTACAGTGGACTATGGCTTTACAAATTGTTTACTGTTTTTGAAACCCAAAAATATCAAAGATTTAGTACTAAAGCATAATTATTAGACCCACGACTAGGCCTACTGTGGTAGGCCTCTTAAGCTATGTTAACATATATTAAGAAGAGTAAATACAGAAGAGGGAGGCACAGGATTTTTTGGCACAAAAATTGTAAACATCTATTTATTATTCTGATTTAATGGGTGCAAGTGCAAGCCAATACTTGCTGCATGACATGACGTGACCCTTAGGGGAGTAGAAAGTCATATGAATGTGTAACATTTAGTCGACAGTGCCTTGAGACTATAAGTATGAGGCACTATATAAATCAAAAACTATTAACTCTTATGTTTCTTTTTAGTTATAATTTAATTAAAAATTCAAGATAGGATAGCGTTTACAATAAAAAATAAATTTGTAGATTTAAAATGGCTGAAATCCTACCCATAAAAAAGGAAAAACATATGGGAGGTCAAATTAGGCCCTACACTTGCATGCATAATTCATAATTCACTTAAAATTTACCAATTTAGTACTTTAATTTAAAACATAATAAACTCTAGGCTACGCCTAGGGCGTAAATTTCAGAAATAAAAGTTGAACCGAACTTAAAAGTGTAAAAATACTCTACCACCAAACCGTGTAACGACTTGGGACGAAACGACTTGGTAGTATCAAGGCAGCGCCAGCGCAGATTACCAATCCATCTAAAAATGCTCCCGCCACTAGTTTAAGACCAGGCCTAGGCTAGGCCTATCTAGCCTAGAGGGTTAAGACCTAACTACTTTAATACGTTCATGAGATTTTTAAACATTTTAAAATCATTCAATCAATAACCTAATTAATTTTTTTATTTTACCTCGTTCAAAACTACCCTAGACCTAAATAAAGCTAATTATTAACGGTTTAAAGCGAACCTCAACTTCTGCATGGAAGCAGCCATGTTTATGAATCATCAACCCACATGAGGGCAGCAAACTGACTTGTAATGCCCTCTGCAAATTTGCCGCATCACAATAAATAATTTTGTGAAATAAGTTCTTAATATTTTTGAATTTGAAACATTTAAATATATATATTAACTGAATATTTACAGATATAATTTTATTGCATCGTATTTATACCTTGAAAAACAATTAAGCTGCAAAATAGACCATAGATTTTTTTGATGTAATGTTCTTCATTCACAAATGTACGTTAACCTTGCGGCAACAGCGCTATTGTAAATCATCGAAAACAACAACACAGTGACGAAATGATAAACAGAAAGGAAAGGGTTGCAAATTTTCTGTGTTAACTGAATAAACAAACCGTCACTTGTAAGGATTTCATTGACTATTTGTACTGGATAATTTAAGGAATGTATAGTAACAGTTCAATATGTTTTTTATCATTGTTTCGGATAAAATGTAGGCAATCAACGGGAACCCACTGTCTGCAATCGGTGTTTCTCTGAGTGTCACACATAGCTAGAAGCAGACAGACAGTCACAGTGAGAGCTCAATCAGCTGTTCACAAACAAAGAGTTATAAATTTTTCTTTTTCAAATGCTTTTGAATAGTATGGCCCTATCTTAAATGTCTGGTTAATATCACTAGGTCGGCCGTTCCGTGGCAAAACAACGTAACTTGATTTTTTTCGATTTTTGCATTTGGGAAAATAACTTATCTTGCTGA
>JAOTQE010096147.1:0-14271 GCA_025631205.1 Nesometra sesokonis
ATGGAATAATTTCAACAACTCATCAATAGAAAATAAATTGTATTATGTTTTAGGATCAAAGAGCATTCCTCTTCCTACTGAGGTGGAACAGATTTTTGATGCTTTTTGTAAATCTTATGTGAAGAACGCTTGGGAAAAAAGATCTGAAATCAAGCATAAAAAATCTTTACATTAGATAAAATCTGTATTGCTTTAGATCATTATTATTTTGTTTGTACATACTGTTTTGTGAGTAGTTTAGTTTTATTTATTCCTTTCTTGTGTTTACTTTCTATGTTATGAACGCACCAATTGTTTTCTTTTTGAGTGCCACCGATACAAAGGTGTATGTTCAAATAAATAAATAAATAAGTAGCATACAGTAGATTGACCTTGTGGTTGTGTGTGGTAATAGTTGGGCTGAAATTGTTTAGTTTGAAACAAAACAAATTTCAACTTGGGTTCATGTTTGTTTTTCTGAAGGTCAATTGAGGTGATGCTATTCATTCAGTATTCAATTCTGTTTCTTTCAAGTTTTAGCAATAAATGTAGACATGGCTAAGAACAAGATTCTTGTATTGCCTTTTTCCAACCGACTCTAAAAATTTAAAATTAGGCAGTGGTGTCATTTTGAAAATGTGTAGCAGGTGGAGGTTAAGTAATAGGCGGAGACGGTTCACACATCAAAATAAAGCTCATTGAAAGCCTGATAACATGCAAAAAAAATTATTCCGCTAGCTTTGACGTCCATTTTGGATATTGTTTTGAAAATAGATAGGGGTTTCCCAAAAATTTTGTTGTCTGTATCTAAAGATGATATCACACAATTGCCAAATTACAGAATTTTGTCTGAAACCAGAATTCCACGCTTATTGCAGTGAGCATAATGGGATGACATTTGTGAGGTCTCACCACAAAATGAGTCTTATGGTATGGAAATCCAAAATTGAGTTATTAGTACATTCTAATAGTACATACTGTAAGCTGTAACCTACACTTTAAATGACAGTCATTGGATAAGTAGATCTTAAAATATGAGCTTTTGAAATATGCATGCATGAAAATACAGTTTTGAGAAAATCACAAATAAAGCATCCTAAAAATAAACAATTAAAAGACTATAAATCTCTGAAAATCTGCAAAAATTGCATTTTCCTTCATGAAAACTGACCCAAAAAGTATACCATAATGAAATGCAAGTACAATAGTACTCATAATTGATTAAAAATAGATTTCTAAAAAATTTGACTTGAGACCTATTTTGGTGATTATCTCAATTTGGCCTCACCTACGATGCGATTCATTTTGTGGTGAGACCTCACATTTTATCTCAGGTTCCCAGCAAGGGGCTGGAGGTTGAGAGGCAACTCTGCAGTTTGGTTGCTTACTTGTTTGGGTGAATTTCCGAAGGACAAAGTCAGGTGTTTTGACATAGACCATGCATCATTGCGGTAGACCTATCGGGGCTAGGGACATTATCCACAAGGCCGGCGTAACGTTTTTGAAAGTGAGGGGGCTCTAAGACGCTCTAAGACAAAAACTTGCTTGCTAGGTACACCTTATTTCAGACTAACTCATAATACATAGTCTGTTCAACACTCTACCATGTTTTATGGTATTCTTCCAACATGTTTATTTAGCTGAATAATTTATGATTGATTTTAAAATTATGAAACATAAATTGTTGTTTAAAAAACATTTATTTTTAATTTTGTAAATTGTAATTCTGAAAATCCCATTTCCTTTCTTGGTGGTGTAAGACTATAAAACATTAAACTAATCCCAGAAGTCCGTTCCAAGGATCTGGAAGTGGTTAGTGCAAGTTCATTGTGTTTAATGTTTAAAGGGAGAGTTGGACATAATCCCATGCTTCCAAGTTTAAAGGGATTTGATGTTTTAGTCTTTTAGACATCAACAAAAATACAGTAGGCAGAAAGTCATAATTTTATTAAAATGCGATTTCTGTTGTTTTGTTAAGTTTAATGCTTAAATTTTATGATTACAAACATCTTCTTTAGGTTTATTTACAATAAAAATGCTTTGAACTACATTTTGTAAGTGCTGCAGTGTTCTCCCAATTGAAAAATTTATACTGGTAATTTGTCCAAAAACATATGACTTGTCAGGCATGGCTTTTGGGTTGGTTTTGGTCCTACCCCAAATATCTACATAACTATAGGCCTCTATTTACTGGTAAATTTCTATTCAGACTGTATTACTAAACAGTAAAGGAGGAAAAATAATATATTAGAATCAATATTATATCATAATTATTTTTCAATTAAACAAACATTTTACTGGTAATTTGTAATTTTTATGGTTAAATTTGATAGTTAAAAACATACTCTAAACATAAACATTGGGCTGTTTTTCAAAATCAAATCCATGGAAAAACAGACAGGAAGTCCCCTACCAGATCAGGGGCCAACCAGAGGCGGATCTAGGATCCAGCGAAAAGGGAAAGCGCCATTTCCAAGGTCTGGGTAGCCGTGGTTACTGGTTTGGCTATGACAAGCAACAAACAATTTTATTTCCCCATTTTTTGTGTCCTTGTAGCCTGTTTTACCCCATTTGTGTGTCTGTTTTCTATTTTTAAAATCCCCCAAGAAACACCCATCCCCGCCCCGAAACCTCCAACCCCCTCCCCATTTGTATGTCTACAGTATTTTCTATTTTTAGAGTCTCCTACCCCCAGTGGCATTTCGTTCTTTCGTTCTTCTGGGTAAAATCAATTACTTTAGGCAACATTTGTAGACTAACCTATTCGTACCAATGTCGCAATGCTCGAATATTACGCATTCAGCCTTTTCACTATATTTCTAGGTTCCTATTTTTACGCTTAATCGGTTTCGTGTGTCACCAGCCACAATTTTTACTATGTTTTTACATCGCCAATCCAACTCGTTTCCAAACGGACTCATCCTCGGTCTACTCATCCCCATTCAACTTGCCCCCAAGTCAACTCATTCGCAATTGAACTCGTCCCCAATCCACACATGAGTCAACTAATCAAGTTAATTGATGCAATTGATTTTTTACGGTATATCTAGCATATCTTTATTTCTGTAAAAGTCCAATTTTTTTACATTTTAAAATACCCTCATGGTACCACTTAAGACAGTGTCAAAAGATTTAAACAGACCAGATGTTAAAAAAAATGTAAATTAGTGATCACTTCTGGCTGGAGGGAGATTTTAACAGACTAAATCCCAGATGTTTTTGTCATCTTTGACTTTTCATCATTTTTAATATCTACCAAATGTTGTCAAGTGAACTTGTGTGACTCAAGTAGTGTGAAAAGTTTAGAATTGTTGATGCTCTTACTTTATAGTTTAACTGACAAGAGTACACTCCAAGAGTGAATACAACCTCCCAAGTAAGTTTTTCTTTGATTATGAACTTGACCTTTGACCATACTATATCATCTAGTGTACAGTCAGATGATTATGACCAAGTTTGCAGATTTTCATATAAAGCTTGTGCCCTAAAACTACAAACAACAACAGTGGAAGATTTCTGTCAAAGCGTTTCACATTGTACTCCATGTCATTTCAACAAAAACCTAGAACACGGTCCATTCTATGGTTCAGATCCAGCACATAGGCAGATGAGAGTATGATGCTCCCCCTGGTTGGGATTCTAGCACATTGCAGGTTACTTCCCCAGCCGACCCATTGTACAGCTGGGTAGACTGAAACAATGTCAGTAAAGTACATTGCTCAGATGTGAGTCTCGAACCACCAACCTCTCGTTTGGGATTCTGAACCGCAACCACTGCGCCAACTGCTCCCACAACCGCTGTGTCAACTACTCCAACAAAAATGTGCGCTTATAATCTGTAATCAATTTAATAAACATGTGACATGGTATTTTTTATAGAAAATATTATAAACAGATAATGATTATTACTTTGGAAAATGAATCAAGATGTCTAAGGAATAAATTCATTTATATTAGAATTTTAAAAAAGTCTTTATAATTGAGGCTAATCATGGCAAAACCACCAAGTTGTCGCACAGGAAGTTATTGAATAATATGCAAATAAACACCAGGAAATAAAAACAAATACAAAGGAAATTTGTGTATATTTTGTCCAATAACTTCAGTTTAATGGATATCCGATTTTTTTAATTGACCCCTCATTGTAAATCTTACCGCAAGTGGAACACGGCTGTAACAAAAACCCAATTTTCAATTTCCCTACAACTTGGTGGTTTTGCCATGACATGCCTCAATTATGTTTTCGCAGCTGTGCAAATAAGGCAAGCTAAAAGTTCCATGTTATATGGCACCTACACTGTACAGCAAAACATACAAAATTACTAATTCAAATATTTTTTATCATAATATTTGTATTTCTTTCCTCTAGGATGATGTTGTGTCTGCATGTGTAAATTCAAGTTGGTAAAAAAACTTGAAATACAAAAGTGGGACCACCAACATGGCTGGATTAGGCAGAGTCTTTGTAGCATTACTATCTGTGTCAGTGTTCCTGTTAGTGAATGGGAACTTAGTGAGAATCAACAATGGCATCTCTGTTTCCATTGGTCGGACTGTGAAATTAGACAAGACAATGCTAGCATTTAGCCGTGTGAATATGCTAGATACCTGTAAAGTTGAACTCATCAATAATGAGCCGATGACACAAAGAGTTGGTTTATTTGAGCCACAGGTAAAAATTATCTTTAAACTCATTTTGATTTGATTATTTACTGTAATCCTTCTTCCCCCAACAAAAAAAAAAGAATGGAAGAATAATAAAGTTTCCTAGATTTGTTGATAAAAAATTAATTTTTACAATATTAGATCATAAAAAGTTTTGCGAAATTCCAAAGATATCCAGACTCTAATCAGAAACTTTCATGCCTATATGGTCATGGTGACGCATCACACCATTACCATACATTGGCATATATCACCATATAATGGGTTTATCAAAGATATTTTGCCAAATTTTGATGGTAGTCTGAATTGAGCTGTAGAATGAACATAAAGCCCCATTTTTAAACATGTTTAAAAAATATAAATTAAAAGAAAAAACAAACAAAAAATCTAGAACTACATTTCTGTTAACATTAAAAGCGGCCACCAGAGACATTCAGAGTCGTTAAACTGTTGTGCAAATGATTTTAAAAATTCCAGGTCTTTAATGTACAAAATGTGTGATGTTATTAATCAAGGAGTGATTGATCTTAGAGGTATGTTCAAACTGACAGATTTCTGATAGCAAAACAAAGCAATTGCAGTGTACATTAATTTTATCTGATGTACCTGGGGATTAGTGTAAGCCACTGATAGTTTCATGTCTACAGAATTATTATTTGCTAACAGTAAGGGCCAGATTAGTACACTTGTTAATCAATCTGCATTGACTAACCAAATGTTATGATAATTTTGCATTGGCCAACCAAATTTTTTTATTTATTTATTTATTTATTTATTTCATCCACATCCAACAGCATAAACGCCAATTACAGGATGGATATACTATATCATGCTTATAAACTAAGACTCATTACGAGGCTTAGGCAGTGGCGTTGTTGTCGTGAGAATAAACCTGGCGCTTGGTCAGGATTGAACCCAGGACCTCGGGATTGGTAGGCAAGCACGTCAACCACCAAGCTTCAGCGCCACTACTACTATTTGGATGACATGTCATAGAAAAAGTCACTGGCGGCAGTTTTAAAATCTGTGTCTGAACAGCCAGATCTTTAAATCGAGCAATTGAATTGTTGCCTTGCATTAAACTAACTGAAATCCCCAGAGCGTTCTCCCAATTGAAACATTTATACTGGTAAATTTGTCCAAAAAACATGACTTGTCAGGCATGGCCTTTGGGTTGGTTTTGGCCTTACCCCAAATATCTACATAACTATTGACCTCTATGAGCATTCCTGTATTCTCTGTAATACTAAAGAGTAAAGGAGGGCAAAAAGTATATGAGAACCAAAACTATGTCATTATTTTTCAATCAACTAAATTTTTACTGGTAAATTGTAATTTTTACTGGTAAATGGTAATTTTTACCGGTAAATGGTAATTTTTACTGGTAAATTGTAATTTTTACCGGTAAATTTGTTAGCTACAACCATACTTGGGAGAATAGTGCAGTAATATATAGTAATTGATTTGACAGTTTCATGTTCTTTATACTAATCTTTTTAAAAATAGACGTTATTATTTTGTCAATTGTCATCATCCTTAAGCTGTCAACTAAACATACTGTGAGTGACTGATTCGTCAGTTGATTATTTTCTTTCTAAAAATATTTTCAAGTGCATTCATTATACATTAATTTTACTTTAATTTGTTTTTTTTTTTAGGTTTTTGATTGTGACTACTTGGTTGGTTCACTACGCTACACTCATTCAGGTTCTCCATTCCTCACTAAGGACCAAGTCAAGCTTCGAGTGTTTCACCTCACCACAACATCGACATTCCAAGAAACATTTATTTTAAATATAACGATAACAAACGATCCTTATCAAATCTTTGAACCGAAACGACGTTTATCAGTAGCTGATTTCAATGGCATTTCTAACAAGATTAATTCTAATATTTTAAGTTTTAACTATTCCAAGTCACTGGGTGCATTTTGTATGTTACATCTGAGAACAATGACCAAACGGCTACCTGCCTTCGGGCAACTAATCACCCAACAGTCAGGGAATTCGGAAAGAGTCCGTACATTGACTGTTGAATGCGATGATTTTTTACAGCTTGGTATAAGATATGAGCATTTAGTTCCCCCAACACCGAATGTCGATTTTATCGCATTATCAGTTGAGGCCAATGACCCAAATATTAGTGATGAGCCAATAGAAGAAACCTATTATCTACCGGTTGATATCGAGAGCGCATTTCCTAACCAACCACCAACTGCTTTGCATATGAGTATGTACTTATTAGAAGTCGACCAGTTTATTTTAACCACAATCGATCCATCGATACTTTCTTCCAAAGATGATGAAACACCGAAGGGTGAATTGGTTTTTGAGATTGTAAGTGAGTTCAACATTAGTGAAGGATGTATAGTCCACCTCAATGACCAATCACAACCTATAATGTCATTCACGCAGAATGATGTACAGATGTTGAACATTGCATACAAACCGCCGAACACAAGTTTTTCCGAACGAAGGAATTTCAAAATGAATTTTGTTGTCTATGATAGCTACTTTGCTTCTAGTAAACCTATTAACCTAATGTTTTCAGTGCGTAACTCAATTACCAACGCTCCAAGAATTATAATTAATAAAGGTTTGTCTTTGTTAGAAGGGCAGTCTCGGATTATATCCTCGGACCATCTTCAGATTGTTGATAATGATAACATTGATAGAGTTCGTATTAAGGTAATGGGTGGCTTGATGCATGGCAAGCTGTACAAAGGAGACAGTACGGTTGTGATGTTCACTCCTGCAGATGTTGTCAATGGTCTTATCACGTACAAACATGATGATTCAGATTCTGAAAGCGATAGCATTGAGCTTCGTGTTAGTGATATAAGACACAGTGTTCACGCCACTTTTCCAATAAACATTCTACCTAAAGATGATACTGCACCTTATTTGGTTCGCAACTTGCAATTTGGTGTGAAGGAGGGCGGTGTTTTACGAATAACGAAAGACCTACTTCTTGCATCTGATGTTGATTCTCCAAATGATTTTATCTTATATAAAATTATGGTTCCTCCCTCTGCTGGAGAAATTCTTAAGAAATTTTCACCAAAATCGTTTGGATATCCAGTAACCGAATTTACACAACGAGACTTACAACATGGACGTATTTATTATAGTCACCTTGGAGAGGAAATTTTTGAGGATTCCTTTGACTTTGTCCTCCTTGATAATCAAATCCCCCCAAACATGTCACCAAGACAACTAGTGATGGTGAAGATTGAACCAGTTGATGATCTGCCACCATATCTAGTCTTGGGCACAACTCTTAGTATTTCTGTTCTTGAAACTGATATTGCTGTTTTGACACAGCAGAATATACGATACACTGATGCCGAATCGCCAGATGAGGAACTTACGTACGTTATTACAACGTCACCGCATTTTGCTGATACATTCAGTCTGACAGATTCTGGACGGATGATATCGACTTCAGGAATGGCAGTGCCAATCAAAGATCCCGAATATCAAGCAATTGTGTCATTTACTCAGCAAGAAATTGATCATCTCAGAATCGCGTACATGCCGCCATTTAAGGAAATCGGGCCAAATCCACGTACAGTCCAATTTATATATTCTGTAAATGATAAACATGGAAATTCTGTTCTTGGTCAAATTTTTAATATTACGGTTCTTCCTGTCGATAACCAGCCACCTGAAATACTGTCTAATGACATCATGGTGAGAGAGGGCGACACAACAATTATAACGCACTTGATGTTAGCAGTAACTGATATGGATACTGAGCTTGAACATGTGATTCTGCAGGTTATAGAATTCCCAAGTCACGGCAAACTACAATTAAATGGTGTTAACATAAACAACAGGAATTCATTCTCAATGCAGGATATTAAGCAACACAAATTAAGGTCAGGGTAAACTTATTTTAATTTATCTCTCCAAATTTTTATTTACACATAACATATTTACATACATTTTGATATGCACCATGGAGGACTTACAAATGCCTGAAGTGGACTTACAGCATTTTAAATTGGATCTACTAGGGAATGTACAACACAATTGAGATATAACACCATGAATTAAAATTAAAATTATGATTGTACATTATACATTATTATTAACAGACAATGGAAGAACTTAAACGAAAAGTAAAACGATCAGTAGGAAGACCCAAAAGTAACTGGATCAGCCAAGTTATAAGAGACCTCGAAGGACATGTAAATATTAACACCAGAACAGATCATCCTGCCTTAAACACAAATGAATTGAAACAAATTGTTGAAATCATAATGTCGCAAGACGAATAACCTTAAGAAGAAGAATTATACAGTATTTCCATTTCACAATCTTAACTATAATTTAAAAAATTAGCATTAACTATTCATTAATGTACAATAAAGATACATATTATTTAGATAAAACTAAGTATTTACTCTTAATTTTAGCCGCTAGATTTTCAATTATGTGTTAACCCTGAATCACAATATCCTGATATGAGTATAACTCTACCCTACATTATACAGGAAGTCCACTCATTGTTTAGACATTTTCAGGCAAAACATGGCTTTCTGGTATAAGCCTACCCACTAATTTGAAGACAAATTAGTTTCAAGACCAACTTATTTTCACAGCTCCAAAAACATAATAAATATGATTTCGGGCCCTGGGGTAAGTCCAACCCCCAAACTTGACATGATCCCATGTTCAAGGAAGGTGACCCTATACGCAAATCAGTATTGTATTTATAAACAGATAGTGCAAGCCTCAAGTTTGGAGTTTTTAGGAGCAATGCCATTTTGCCTATGGTTTTACATAATTTTGAGAGACATTAATGCCCTCTGTTAGGCCAGTTTCGCAAACATTTTAAAATAGATAGAAAATGTTAAGTTCCATGTCAGTACATGACCCCTTTCTTACCTGTAACCTATGCCCATTTCATTATCACTACTACAAGGTCAAGGAGTATGTAGTATTTCACATTTGGATCTGTATTGTTTGAAATAAATGACTTGTTAATGACAAGGCACCACAGCCAAGATGGCCTTTAAGGAAGCATATTTTCAAGGGCATTTCGTCCACCTGGAAGGGCACTGAAGGCCATTGCTGAGGTGGCTGGAATAAAATTTGAGGCCTGATATTGTTTCCTGCATTAGATTCCCCTTTTAAAGTTAATATCCAATTCTTTATATATAGTTTTATCAATTTGACTTCTGTTTATTTTTGTAACAGGTATGTTCATGATGGTTCTGAGACATTGAGAGATTCCTTCACACTGATAGCAAATGATGGAACTCACACCACAACAAAAGACCTTCCAGTGATCATTGCTCCAGTTAACGATGGCATCCCTCAGATTCTACCTGGCCTTATTACAGAGCTTACTCTTCCTGAAAGAGGAGAGATCTTACTCACAACAGACGTACTGTCAGCTACAGATGTTGACACTCATGACCTTCTACTCAAATACATTGTTATAAATCCACCATCAGCTGGAGTCATTTTGAAGAATGACAATGCTGTAAACAAGTTTACACAAATGGATGTAAGAGATGGCTTAATTAAATACAGACATACTAGTGGTGAGATCGGTAGAAACCCACTGGATGACACTGTCACTTTTGTTATATCAGACAAGATTGTTCCGTCAGTTGAGACATTGCCACTGCTTGACATCCACTTTATTATCACTCCAGTAGACAACCAACCACCAGCAATAGTCCTTGGTAATCCATTTTTTGTGAATGAAGGTCAAAGAGCAACCATAAACTCTAACAGCCTCAGTGCAATCGACAGAGATACACAACCAGATGATATCACCTTCATTATCACTCAAAATCCAAATTGGGGTTTCATAGAAAATGTGGTACCAGATGTTGGCTCAGAAAAGAGCAATGCTGGCAAGCCAGTCACTTCTTTCACAATGCAGGATATATCCTTGGGTAACATCAATTATGTCCAGTCTAATCATCAAGGTACAGAACCAACTGCAGATTTCTTTATGATCTTTGCTACCGATGGTGAACGCATGTCAGCTAATGTATCTTTTCCTGTTACAATAGTTGCTCAAAATGATGAAATTCCTGTATTAAATATTATGAACTTCACTCTGTATGAAGGATCATTCTATAAACTCAGTTCTTCATTCTTCTTTGCTACCGATGCAGATGTACCGATGGAAATGTTGATGTTCTCCATCACTAAGGCACCCCGTCATGGCATTATCATTGACCGTGAAGTAACTAACATAAGAACTGCTCTTGAAGAAGGATCTCCAATTTTCGACTTCAACTTAAACCAGCTTCTAAACACGTTGAAGTTAACCTACGTTCACGATGGATCGGAGAGTACAAGTGATGAGTTTATCTTAAGAGTAACAGATGGAAAGCATGTTATAAAGAAGACAGCTTATATAGCTATACATCCAGTAAATGATCAGTATCCAGCTATGATGAAGAATACAGGTATTGTAGTGGATATGCATGATATTAGAGCTCTATCAAGTGTTGTCCTACTGGCATTTGATGCAGATACATCAGATCATCGTTTGTACTATGTCATTTCCTCTCCACCACGACGAGGAAAGCTAGAGCTGTACGACGTTGCTGGAGATAATTGGCAATTTATTCAGCAACATGAAAACTTCACTCAGCATGATTTGAACATGAACCATGTTAGGTATCGACATGATGGTGTTCTTGGATCTAAAGGATTTGACCGCTTTAGATTTTTAGTAACAGATGGTGAACTGTCAACTGAGAAAGAGAGTTTCAGAATAGAAATTACCAACACTCAGAAACAATCTCTTGAGATCTTTAACAATGGAGCTGTCGTCCAAGAAGGTGATTTTGTAGTTATTGCAAGTAATTTACTGTCTGCTGATGATGGTAGTGGTATGATGGATGAGATTATATTTACTATCATTACTGCTCCTGCTGAGGGACAAATTGAGTTGCTATCACAGCCAGGAGAGCCAGTAACTACTTTCACACAGGTTGATTTGACAGGTGGTAGAATTATATATATACATACACAGACACATCAAGTCGAGAATGACCAATTCCAATTTATGGTTAGTAATGGTCAACAGTCCAGAAATGATACTTTCTATATCGTAGTTGAAGATATAGACAATGAGCTTCCTCGATTGGTTCGATTGCAGCCAGTGACAACCGGAGATCGTGGTACAGTCATTATTGCTGGTAATTATCTGAGGGCACATGATGTTGACACTCCAGCTGCTGGCGTAGTCTACACCATTACGCAACCTCCATTATACGGACAACTTCTTATTGATGATCTACCTGTAAGGAACTATTTTACCCAGGCAGATATTGAAAATCTTAGGATAACTTATAAACATGTTCGAGGGCGACCAGAAATGGATGAATTTTACTTTATAGTTTCTGATGGCACCAACATAGGATATAGGATCGATGATCAGGTTTTATACCAACCACAGAGATTTACGATTGAGATAATAAGAGTGGATGATATTGCACCTCGCATTACAACAATGGAAGTACCGACCAACCTCGAACGAAAGAATGGATTTTATGGTTATGTGATAAACAGACACCATCTTGAAGTTGTTGATGAAGATTCCAGTCCAAGTGAGGTGTCTTACACAATTGTTATTGAGCCAGTTTATGGTCATCTTGAAAACACAAAGACAAGACGACGAATTTCAACTAGTTTTACTCAGCAAGACATTAATGAGCTTAGTGTTGTATTTGTACTGAAGGAAAACTCAAAGGCAACAAATGATAGCTTTACATTCGATGTACAAGATCGAAATGGCAACAAGCTGACAAAGCAAAGGTAAGCATTTTTTTTATGATACAATTATTATTTTTAATTGATTATTTCAGGAATGACAAATGTTGTTCCCAACAGATTTCAACAAATCATGTTGGAGTTCAATTTCAACATGAATTGTGTCATCAGTAGTGATGATGACAACAGTAATGTTGAAATATTGAATCCCTGCATGATAGCATGTATTTCATTAGTGTGAATTATATTTTTATTACCTGAGATAGCTCAGTGGGTGTTTGGTTAAATTTTCTTTGTATTCTAATATTAGATTTGAATTCAAGTGGGCCATTGTGCAATTTACACAACCAGATATGCTTGTCTGTGAGACTGTAGGAGTATTGCCAATCCATGTCATGCGCACTGGTTACATCACGCAGTCCTCGTTTATTCAGATGTCTGTACAAGAATTGGGTGCCAATGTAGGATTAGACTTCGTAACGAGTCCATCCAAGATGCTTCAGTTTGATCCTGGTGTTACGCTAGCTACATGGTCAGTAGAAATCATTCAAGACAATATTGAAGAGAATCGAGAACGTGTACGCTTGACCCTACGTGAGCCAGTTAATGCTATCCTTGGCGAGTACAACAGAATGACAATTATAATTAAAGATGCTACTAATGGTATGCATTTTCATGTTGCTTATTCTTAGGCCGTGTTTCCGCAGGAAAAAATTATCCGATAAATTATTGCGATAAAAATTATCCGATAAAAGTGCTGCAGAAACGTGTGTTTAACCTATTCTGATGTAATAAAATTATCCGATAATATTCTGATAATTATCCGATAATTTTTTGCCTTTGACACGGGGTCAACTTTGATCTTGCTTTTGGTGCTTTTTGCGAGGATTTTACCGCGGTGCAATCAGGGTGCCACTCGAGGAGAAGGGAAATCGCAAAAAAATCACCGGAAGTTAGTGGACTCGCAATGCATTAAGGCCTACACTGAGTTTGCGCAGTTGTAGTTTTTAAAATTGATTTGATTGGATGATATTTTATCGGATAATCCGAAATTCCTGCGGAAACATGGCCTTTGAAACAATTTGCCATTGTGACTTTGTGTGACAATGAATGAAACACTAATCTTTTAAGAAAGAAAAAGATTATGGGATTGATTTCCAGTATATTGTCCAATTCATCAGAAAGATTAAGGATCAGGGGATCCCAAGTTGTGGATGTCAAATGTGACGTCTGACCACAAGATGAGTCTCATGGTTGCAAAATCCATATTGAATTATTGTTATCTTCTACTAGAGCATAATATAAGCTGAAATCTACAATTTAAATGGCATTCATTGGATAAGCAGATCAAAAGATAGGAGCATTTATTATGTATGGAAACATGATTTTGCTCTTTCTTTCTTCAGACCTCTTTTGGTGATTATCTCACCTACTCACAATGCTTTTTATTTCATGCATTTCAAATTCTTAGAATCAGAACAATGGTCCCTTTCTTTGTGTATTCCCAGTTGTCTAAGCTTGACACATTCTTTAAAACAAACATGTATTAAACAAGTTGGTTCACTGCAATACCCCATTGTGCAATGAATAAACTTTATTTCTACCCTATACTATGTTCTGCATATGAATACAGGAGATTCAAGTTCATTTTTAGAGACTCCACTGCAAACCTGGAGACTCTTGGTGAGTAGAAACTAAAACAAAAAAGGTGCTTTTAAAAGTAAAAAATGAAGTCAATTTCAATTTCAATTTCAATTTTGAAACATTTATTTTCAACCATCAACATTTGACTTAAACATATAAATACAGAAATAAAAGGTAAGTAGGTTAATGGAAGAAGGCTTGGTCCCGAAAGATAAATCTTGTGTTGGGCAAGCCT
>JAOTQE010096158.1:0-14271 GCA_025631205.1 Nesometra sesokonis
TTTTAATGTTAATGTATTACCAGTTGATGATTAATTAATTGTTTCATATATCGTAGATATTTAAAGTGACACCCATATAATGCTGGTTATCAGGAAATATTTAGGGAAAGAACACAACGCAAAAATCCACAAACGTGCGTGACACGACAGACAGACAGACAGACAGACAGACAGACATATTTTGAAAAGCTGTTTATAGAGACGCTTTCTGCGTCTAAACACATAAGTATTTTTAAAATAAACTTAACTAACTGAAAGTATCATATAAATCTCCACTTTTATTTGAAATTATCCTGTTGAGTTAAATTGAATAATGTACAGTCAAATATCCTGAAAGAGATCACTCAGAAAACCAGACCCCTGCTGTTCCAGATGTTGTTAATTAATGTACAGTCAAACACTCAAGTATTTTTAAAAATAAACTTAACTAACTTAAATTATCCTGTTGAGTTTAATTTCTTTGTTACCATTGTTGAACAATGTACAGTCAAATTTCCTGAAAGTGATCACACAGAAAACCAGACCCCATACTAAATCACATGTTGTTTTTAATGTTTCAAAATCACTTTAATTTGACTTTCAACCAAACTGTCCAAAACACTGAAAAAATGGATTGTCCAATGAGTGACAAAATGGATTGTACAAATAGTGCCAGAATCGATTGAACAATAAGTGCCAAAATGGATTGTACAAAGAGTGCCAAAATGGATTGTACAAAGAGTGCCAAAATGGATTGTACAAAGAGTGCCAAAATGGATTGTACAAGGAGTGCTGTATTTTATGAGAATTTGGTGGATTTGCAATACATTGCGCCACCTATCGGTTGCCGTGGACAGTTTTATTTCCAACTTTGGGGTTGACATTATGGCTGCATGATGAAGCTGGCATACAGTGCAGTCTAGCATGGTCTAACGCTACCACAGATTCCAAATGTGGCAGATCTACCTAGAATTTAATGAAAATTATATAAATATCAAGGAAAAATATTCAAGATTTGTTGTTTACTTTATTCGTATGCGATAAAGACAAAGCATAAATAGGCTAGAACCTTTTCCCATAAGGCAATGCGGATTTTAGCGTGTCCGCTGCAACCAATAAGTGGCGCACCGTATTGGTACATTAACATCATTATTGTTATTGACGTCAACATCATTATCAAAACTGTGTGATAGCCTGTCTCACAGGCCTTATGGTCTGGTTTATTCACTTTTATTGCTAGATCCGTTTAATGTGCTATAGACTTGCCATACTCACTTATCTTAGTTTAGCCGTAAGGCCTGTTAAAACAGTTCATGCGTGACCATCGGCACCGCTTAGACAGGTGTTATTCGTCACGCTTGATTGAACTTTAGTCGTAGGCATAAAGACCAAACATACTCAGGCTACAAGGCAATGCGGATTTTAGTCTGTCCGCTGCAACCAATAGGTGGTACACCGTATTGTGAATCCACCAAATTGATTCTTTTTTCTGAATGGTACACTAAATTAGTTCAATAAAAACTTGATGCATAATAGCAATGATATAAAAACAAACATTTGGATTAAGAATGACAAAATTCATATTTATATTTGGTAATCAATTCCTAAAACAGTAGGATGTTTTTCCCATGGAAAATTTACATTGTCAACCCTTTGGAAAAAATAACTGTTAACATGGTAGATAATGGTAGTAACCAGGTAGATATAGGGTTAACACTATAAAAACTACCATACACCAATCTGGCTTGCTATCTAACACATAAACACATTATCTCATTATAACCAAAACTCATAAATCTCTTAATTAACATAAGGGGGCAGCAATGGCCTACAAGTACATAGGAAAATACAGTCAATAACCTTCAGATTAATTACAACTGACAACATGACAAACCATCAATTACTTATTGAATTTACGATATCAATGGCTTTAACAAATATACAACTAGGTAGTTCTCCATGATGCTAGGTAGATCCTCCTAGTTAGTAATTTAACATGGTAGATCCACCTTGTTTGAGGTTGTTCTATTTTCAAAGGGAAGAAAGCTTTCCTAGTGAGCTAGACCTAATAACATTCTATGGTGCAATACTTATCCTACATATAACAATGATATCATTATACTTCAAAATAAGGCAATGCAGCAATTTGCATGGAAAGGCTACACCGATCGGTTACAAATATCTTCCATTAACATAGCTTGCTAAGGGTTAATGATATTAACATTTATCAGCTTGGTACCATAATGTACAATGTTATGAGTAATTTAATTCCATGTCTTAAACTCAGGGCCCGTTTGCGCGAGTTTTTTTTCCAGTGTTTTAAACCGTTATTTACCGGTTAAAAAAAATCCCGTTTTCACCCGAATGGGTGTTAATTGCAGGCCGCCCATGGATTTAACACCGAAGCAGCCTGATATTTCAATCCTGCAATTAACTAGATATTTTTCGTAGCGGGGAACCTTTTTTATGACTTAATCTGTTTTTAATCGCTTTACCAAATGCTTTACTTGATTTGAACATAGTTGAATATGAGTAAGGAGTATTTTTTTGTATTTATGGAGAGTAGTGCAGTTTTTTCATATACATATTAATTTCAATACCCTAACACCTAAGCCTAATATTTGTTGGAACATGGAGATCGTTAAGACACCTTATTGCATAAGGATGCTCCAAGTAAAATTGCGGCGATCAGTGCCGTCTCTCGCTATTTGATATAAATTTACCATTTTATAAAATCTAGTACAGTAAAGTATTTACAATAATGTGAAATTACTCGTTTTCGTAGAGCAGCTTTTGGAAAACAAATAGAATGATTGGAATCAACATCGCCTGTATCATTAGCTTTTTTGCTAGTCATCTGATGTTTTTAGAATTCAGAGTTTTGCGCGAACAAACATACCACTCGTGGATAAAAATCGGATTTTTTCTCCATGTTTCTTTTTTTCGATTTCTTTGAATTTGACACAGCTTCTCATGGCTACAGTACCACAAGTACAAAGGAATACTACGACCTAAAAAAGAATTCTATCATGTTCCAGCCTAAATGCCATATGTTATGGCCCTCAGTTATGGAACTACTTCCACGATGACATTAAATGTTGTTGTTGAAATAACCCTTTGAAAAAAATAACTCTGTTAACATGGTAGATAATGGTGGTGACAAAGTAGATATAAGTAGTTAATGAGGTTAACCTATCTACCACATAAACGCATTATTATCTGATTTAACCAAAACCCATAAATCTCTCAATTAACATAAGGTTAGCTCCTCTATCACTGGAGACTACCAAGAATTGGTGAGCAATGCCCTATAAGTACATAGGAAAATACAACCATTAATAGAAATTTGGTATAATTAAAACTGACATCATAATAACCAATCAATACTTAACGACCTTAAGGTATCAATAACATCAACAAATATACTACTTAGTTACTTGGTAGTTATCTGTGGCCTAGGTAGATCTTCCAAGTAATTCAACATGGTAGATCCACCTAGTTTGTGGGTGTTATTTTTTCCAAAGTGAATACTCATTGTTAAAACTCAGTGGTCCCTAGGACTTGTTTTCTTGTTAAGGGACCACTGTGTAAATATTTATGAAAAAAAAAATGTTGCATGGCTGTGTCAAATTTCAAACAAAAAATTAAAAAATTCCTCCTGTAAATATAATTGATTATTTTTTAAAATGTCAGTATCATTCATATTTTATTTTGGCATATGTCTTTTAAAAACAAATCTTATTTATTTTTAACCATTTACAAACATTTCTTTCGTTGAAATTTAATTTTATATAGAGTATTTATATGTAAACCTTTCTATTACATATTTATGTTATATCTATCATATTATATGGTAACCTTATTTATAAATGTAAATAACCTAATTATGTAACAGGGCCTCACTTGTACAAACCTTTTAGGTTTTTTTGAGACTCCTTTTTGTCATTATCTAAATCACCTCAATTCTATTGTAATATTAAGTTGATGATGATTGAATAAAGGATCATTCCGTGTCGAATCAACCAATGGGGGTACGGGTCACGTTATAAATTTTGCTGAAACTTTTTTAAAAAATTGGTCTCTATATTGAGAACACATGCAAAATAAAACATCCTAATTCCAAGTTGTTTTGGAGTTATTGGCAACTCAAAGTAGGGGTACTATAATGCTTAAAGTGCTCGCGATTTGCTTATATTGACACGGAATGACCCTAAATCGTATCGTATCATAAATTTTAAATGTAAACTAGTGTATACCTGGTGAAGTTAAAAACTGTGTGCTGAATATGGTACTTGGTGACTCATAGAGCCTGTCATTCAGATTTTCTTTAATAAATAGTGTCACATACATTTATATATACTGGACCTAATTCAAATACATTCTATTCTATTTGTTATAATCAATGTACATATATAAAGATTTAAGTTACTAAACATTAACATCATTGATATTAACATCATCATTATTAACATCATTAACATTAAGATCATTAATATTAATAAAGGTAACATTATCCTCATCATCATCACTAATCGTTAATATCATTAATATCAACATTATTAACATCATCAACATAGTTAATATTAATATCATTGATATTAATTAATCATTAATATTAATATCATCATTATTAACATCATTAACATTATTGTAATCATTATCATTATTAACATTAACAGCATCTTGACTTGGTTTCGTAGTACATTTACTACAGAAAAGATCAAGAAAAGCTTCTCTGAAATTATCATTGACGGAATTATATATGAAGGGATTCACCATTGAATTTATATATGTCATAAGATCAAATACAAGTTGCACAGAATATTGATTTGATGGATCTATGGTAGATGTTCTTAATAATGCAAAATGTATGCACCATGGTGCCATACAAACAATGTAAGCTGTGACTGTCACAAACAATGTCCAGAAAACTTTCATCTGTGACTTAGATCTGATCTTAGTTCCATTTGAGTTACTAAATAGAGCACTTGATTTTTGCAGTGTGATCAGCATCCATGTATAAAGGACAATTATGATGAAGATGAGCAAAAACATGATAGCCATGTCCACATATTGAAGATATTAAATATTTTTTTCATCACGATAAACACAATAGAAAACTGTATTTGGTAAATCTTCAGTTAAATTTGAAAAACGAATTGGCTGTCCTGTGAAGACGACCAAGGTTTTTACATTCCAAACCAAAGAAGTAAGCCATATAATGACACAAATTTGTATAGGTCTCATACACATCCCCAATCCACTTTCCCGAAATGTTGAAGGCCTGCATACTGCTCGGTAACGTTCAATAGAAAGCCAACAGATTGTGAAGATAGCCACATGCATTGCAGTAATGACCATGTAATTCAGCAGTGGACAACTCCACGATTTCTCTAGGCCAGTATCATACCAATCAGTTAACGGAGATTTAATATAGGAGATCCATGTTATAATAGGTGCAACAATAAAGTATAAAATATCAGCTATTGCCAGATTCGCTAAATACACATAGAAAGATGTACGCAAATGTTTTGTAGTCGTTATAACAATAATTGTTGTTGTGTTTCCAAGAATGCCTAATGAAACTACAATAGGAAGAATAATAGATATAACAACTTTATCAAATTTAGTATATGACGTAGTATCATTGTAATAAATCGAGTACAAGTATGAGTATTCCAAATTATTCTTAGTATCAGCCATCACGTATTTAGCTTCTTCTGAAATAAAACAAAACAAAATGAGTGGTTGAATTGCTTGCTTGTTAAGATACTTGCCTTCTAATGTCACAATTTTGGGTTTAATTCTTGTCTAATGCCAGATTTTTTTTTCTGCGAGTTTGTAATTGTACAATTCGTGTGCACTGCATCAATTACAGACATTACATGAACACATCTAACAGATAATAATAATAAAATATAAGGAATAATAATGAGAGATTAAATATTGCTTGAAAATGAATATAGAAATAAAATAAAAAATATATTTTTCCAAAAAGAATGTACCGCAAGCCATCTTGTTCCATCCTCAGCTGTTTACAGTTGTTTCACAATTGGATATGAAAAAAATCCTCTGATGATTTATTTTGGATAACATACGCAATCACCCTCATGTAATTTACGAGTCCAAAATCTAAAAAAAGAATCTGTGAAGCTTAGGTTGAAATTCCACATCTGCCTGAAAAGGATATTTTGGGAGATGCCCGGGGGCCTTTGCCCCCGTCGGGGAGGAATTTTATTTATATATATTTTCATTTGAGAGTGTCGAAAGGTGAAAAAAGCTGTCGGCGAAGTTTTGACACCGCCACTAGTTCCCAAGTACTTTTCTACCTACTGTGGTGTTAACTTTTGTTGTATCTGCCTATAGGTGCGACATGACAAATACACCAAATTTATACATAAACAGTATGGAGGTACACATTCACTGTTAACTGAAGATCTATGTATACATGCAAAACTCAGCAATGATTTAAATCTAGTCATTTCCAGGATTAGGTGATTAGGTGCCTTAGTCTGGTGTCGAAGCCAATCTATTGCCACCATTAGATAGACTGTCTTCATCAGTACTTCTATGAATGAATGTCTTGTCGTAGAGCCGGATCGCTATTGTCTAGACCCAGTACTGTTCGTTAATTGTTCAAGAAAACCCTTATGCTGCCTATTTCTAATAACACTCTAGCAAGATGTGGAAATCAACAGATAAAATACTAGGAGGCTGCAAACATCTTCACTGCCAACTTCAGATCTGTGTAAATGTGCCTAAGTCTGCATCAGTTAAATCTTCATATCCAGAATTAGGTGACCCTAGCTAAATAGAAAATACTAGGAGGCTGCAAACATCTTCACTGCCAACTTGAGATCTGTGTAAATGTGCCTAAGTTTGCATCAGTTAAATCTTCATATCCAGAATTAGGTGACCCTAGCTAAGGAGGCTGCTAACATGTTCACTGCCAAATTGAGATCTGTGTGGGCCTAAGTCTGCATCAGTTAAATCTTCAAATCCAGAATTAGGTGACCCTAGCTAAATAGAAAATACTAGGAGGCTGCAAACATCTTCACTGCCAACTTGAGATCTGTGTAAATGTACCCCAGTTTGCATGGAAAGCAGTGCCATGTTACTGAAAAAGTAATCCACTATAAAGAATAAATAAATAAATCAGTTAAGTCTACCTTATCCAGAATTAGGTGCCCCTAGCCTAAATCAAACAATAATACAAGCTAGCAAGGTTTGGAAAACAACAGATAAAACACTAGGAGGCTGCAAACATCTTCACTGCCAACTTGAAATCTGTGTAAATGTACCCCAGTTTGCATCAGTTAAGTCTTTATCATATCCATATCATAATACTAGCTAGCAAGGTATGGAAAAGAAAAAAAAGAGGAAATACTAGAAGGCTGAATGAATACAAACCTGTGTGTAATTTCACAATGTACAGTATTCTCTACTTTTCTCTTTGTCTCTTCTTCAGTGGTGATCCTTCAAGTAACTGGTGACAATAGGTTTAAATGAATACAACCAGTGTGCAATTTTTCAGTGCACAGTATTCTCTGCTCTTCTCTTAATTGCCTCTTCTTCAGAGACAAGATAATATAATTGACATGCAATAATTTGCTTTTAACAATGACTGAAATAGGATAAGTTAACAGGCAATTCAAGTGATGGGCTGTATTCTGTTATGTAGTAACTGGAAATATACAGGAAATGTACAAGGAATATAATAATTATGTCAACACAATTCTTTAATTTGTAAGAAGATAATAGAATTATTAGAATCATTAAATGTTAAACGTAAAACTGTAGGATTGCAATCTCCTGTAGATGCCTATTCCAAGATGGCTGTCAGTCTTCAGCACTAACATACTGTAAAACCATAAAATGTTAAACTTAACACTGTAGGATTGCAATCTCCTGTAAATGCCTACTCCAAGATGGCTGCCAATCTTCAACACTAACATACCGTAGAACCAATGTTAAACTTAACACTGTAGGATTACAATATCCTGTAGATGCCTATTCCAAGATGGCTGCCAGTCTTCAACACTAACATACTGTAAAACCATTAAATGTTAAACACTGTAAGATTGCAATCCCCTGTAGATGCAATTCCAAGATGGCTGTCAGTCTTCAGTACTAACATGCTGTAGAACAATGAAATATTAAACTTAACACAGTAGGATTGCAATCTTCTGCATATGCCTATTCCAAGATGGTTACCAGCCTTCAGCACTAACATACTGTAGAACCATTAAATGTTAAACTTAACACTGTAGGATTTGGGATTGGTGGCTATCTCCTGTAGATGCTTATTCAAAGATGGCTGCCAGTCTTCACGACATACTGTTGAACCACTAAATGTTAAACAAAACACTATAGGATTGCAATCTCCTGTAGGTGCCTACTCCAAGATGATGCCAGTCTTCAGCACTAACATGCTGTAGAACCACTAAATGTTAAACTTAACACTGTAGGATTGCAATCTCCTGTAGGTGCCTACTCAAAAATGTTTGCCACTATTCAGCACTAACATACTGTAGAACCATTAAATGTTAAACTTAACACTATAGGATTGCAACATCCTGTAGCCGCCTACTCCAAGATGGCTGCCAGTCTTCAGCACTAACATACTGTAGAACCATTAAATGTTAAACTTAACACTGTAGGATTGAAATCTCCTGTAGCTACAAGATACAAGATAGCTTCCAGTTTTCAGCACTAACATAGTTAAATTATAACAAATATTTTCAACCTTTGTCATAAAAATTATTCAGTTATTGTCCCCAGTGAAAGAAGTTGAGAGGAGACTATGAAATGGACTATGTATGTATGTATGTGTTTGTGTCTCTATCTGTTGTGTGTTTGTTCATGTATGCACAAGCGGTTGAAATGGGCTTCTTTGTCATCTCATCCAAATTTTATTATGATTTCTCTGAATGATAGTTGAGGCTTCCAAACCTTTACACAGAAATATGAAATTCATTATTTATGTAAATTTGTGCAAATTTATTCAAAATCATAAACAGGTTTTCTTCCTCTACATTTTACAATGGATTTTAATTCTTTCTCTTTTAGGGATTTGTGGGAAGCTTCCAAAGGTCAAAAGGTCAACACAAATCTAAAATTCATTATGATTTCATTATTAATGATAAACTGCTACTTTTCACAGCATATTTTGATTCTTTTTCTTTTATAATAGGTCTTAGTGGAGCTTCCAAAATTCTACACAAAATTCTGAAATTCATTAATTATGCAAATTTATTCAATTCTAATTAAATTAAAAAAATGTCTCATATTAATCTACATCAAACTATATGAAATTACAAACAATAATGCCAATCCACAGATCTAGACTTTTAGGTAGGTATGAAAATTATATAGCATAATATCTTTCCTTATTTTCATCAGTTGTTTGAATTTGCTCCGTTTATTGATGAATTTAAAAATTTGGTGTTGCAATGTAGATGACTGGCAATTTTGCGCATCATTTGTTTAGCTTTATGTGATATTGGACACTGTTCTCAATGTAGCAACTAACGTGATTTGATTGATTGGATTCCGAACACAATTTTAATAGAGGTTGCTTCCATGAAACTGTACTTTGGTGATACATATTCGATGAGGGTTTATGTTCTAATGATAATGTTACTAATTTTAATAGTCAAGGCTTACCCATCTGACAGTTAATTAAGTCCCAGTTAATGATTATGATACTAATGTAGGAAAATGGTGATCAATTCAATGGTCATTTAAGTTTAACCGAAAGCAAACACGCTTTACCATTCCATATATTCACTGAACGAATTGGCATAATGAATGAAACAAATTAATGAATGAATTAATTTGCACAAGAAATGAACGAATTGGCTCAGTCAGTTGCAAATTTATTCATTGTATCACTTGCTTCATTTTTTGTAAGAATTCAATCCTGACTGTCAGATCGTTCATTAAAAATGAGAGCTACTATTTTTTACTCTGTTTGCCTTCCATACCCAATCATACTTGATATTTTTTATTCTTGTTTGAAGCTTTACTAAACCTCACTCGTTTTATTATTAGTGTTGTTATTGTTTTAACAAAACTTTTAAAGCAACCTGCATAGTCAGTTACAAAAGATGTGTAGAAAAAATTATATCAGGCAATTAGAGATATAAGAGACTCTTTGAGCTGTCTGTCTGTCTGTCTCTCTATCATGATGAACAGAAGTGCTATGTTTTCCAGGCATCTCAAGCAAACATCAATCATATTTGGGGGTGGCGTGGAATACTTTAATTAGAAGACATTTAAATGCGATAAAGAGATTTTTGATTCTATAAAACAAACTTTTAAGCATCATGAAAGATGTGGCAACCATCATGACCAACTTTAAAACATTAAATGGGATGTTCCAAGCATCATGACCAACTGTCAATAAGGCATGGTGAAAGTCCCAAGTGTTACGGTACTATGATGCTTGAAGGGCCTGGGGAGAACACTGTAAGATGAATTTGGCTGATCTTTCCATTTTGCGAGTTATATCTGACAAAAAGTTTGAGTGAATAATAAAACCAATGTGCATCTGCATAGTCAGTTACAAAAGATGTGTAGAAAAATTTATATCAGGCAATTAGAGATATAAGAGACTCTTTGGTCTGTCTGTCGGTTTCTCTATCATGACGAACAGAGGTGCTATGTTTTCCAGGCATCTCAAGCAAACATGGCAAACATCAATCATATTTGGGGGTGGCGTGGAATACTTTAATTGGAAGACATTTAAATGCAATAAAGAGCTTTTTGCGTCTATAAAACAAACTTTTAAGCATCATGAAAGATGTGGCAACCATCATGACCAACTTTATGGCATTAAATGGAATGTTCCAAGCATCATGACCAACTTTAAGGCATCAAGTGGGAAATTCCAAGCATCATGGAAGATGTTCCAATCATCATGACCAACTTTAAGACATAAAATGGGATGCTCCATGTATTATTATGGAAGATGTTCTAAGCATCATGGCCAACTGTCAGTAAGGCATGGTAAAAGTCCCAAGTGTTACGGTACTATGATGCAGGGACCTGGGGAGAACACTGCAGATGTGTGTTTCATAAGACAACACATGAAACAGCATCATCTGTTTAAACAATTTCTAAATAAACTTGAAAATACAGAACATCATTAACAGCATCATTGCAAACATCTAAGTTAATCATAGTTAGGGTGGCATGGGATATTTTAATTAGAAGACATTTAAATGTTCTAAATAGCATTCTGAGGCTATAAAATGCTTAGCATCATGACCAACTTTAAGTCATCAAATGGAAATTTCAAGTATTATGGAAGATGTTGTAAACATCATGGCAACTTTAAGACATCAAATGGGACGTGATAAGCATCATGAAAGTGTCATGGTAATATGATGTTTGGAGAGCCTGGGGAGATCACTGCAGATTTGTGTTTTCCATAAATGTATTATTTTAATGGCTAGACAGTGAACTTCCATAGAATACATAGCCCCAAAGTGTAATTCCATGGAAGCGCCTACTATTGATTGATATGTCCGGAAGGCAAATCTTGTTATGTTTTAACGCTGTTTTTATGATGAAATTGGGCCCCCAATCTTTCATAAAAGTTTCAAATTTATAAATAAATAAGTTAATTTAATCCAAAAATAAAGACATTGACAACATAAAATATATGTAACATATGCAAATAAATTGTATAATAAAAGAATGTTAAAATTACAATAATGATAAAGCAGTTATTATTTTCAAAGGGGAACTCCGGGATTACAGTTTATATCAATATACCTATAAAACAATTACTTGTGAACTAACTGACAAAATTTCACAACTTTAGGATGAGGGGTTAATGAAGAAAAGCACTTTCCAAGATGGGTCCTAAATCAAAAAGTGGGTCTACTACTCATATTACACAATACTAAAGAATAAAAAAAATTACAGATTTTGAAAGGGCTATGTTGGAAAATCGTATCAAAAATCACATTAAAAATTATCTTTTCTAGTGTGAATTTGACTGATCTTTCCATTTATGCGAGTTATATCTGACAAAAATTTGAGTGAATACAAACCAGTGTGTAATTTCACTATGAACCAGTATTCTCTGCTCTTCTTTTTATTGTCTCTTCTTCAGTGTGATCTTTTAAGTAACAGATGACAACAGATTTAAATGAATACAAACTTGTGTGCAATATACAGTATTCTCTACTCTTCTCTTTATTGTCTCTTCTTCAGTGTGATCTTTGAAGTAACAGATGACAACAGGTTTAAATGAATACAAACCTGTGTGCAATGTACAGTATTCTCTGCTCTTCTCTTTCTTGTCTCTTTTTCAGTGCTGATCTTCGAAGTAACAGATGACAACAGGTATAAATGAATACCAACCTGTGTGTAATTTTGCAATGTACAGATTCTCTAATCTTTTCTTGCCTTTTCTGTAGTGATAATTCTTCAAATTGACAGTATTATCTTACATTCTCTTGTATCTTTTGCAACGTTGATTTTTCAAATATCAGAAGACAACAGGTTCTGATGATTTATTTAGTTTTTTTGCATTGAGTGGCCAGTAGCTACCAATTCTTGGAAAAAGAGTTCAATTCACAGCCGTAATAAGTACCTGGTTGAAATATACCAGCAGGGTTGAAAAGGCTGGTGTGGACTGGCTACCCCACCTTACAATGCTTACAATGGTAAAGCTTAGCACAATGCTCTCCTAACAGTTAATTCACCTACATTCAATCTGAATATGAGTGTATCTTTACCTTTACATTACGTTGTTAATTACTACAGTATGTTAAAATAATATATTAAAATATTCATTGCTTGATGAACTTCTTTGCAATATCAATGCTTTTGTACTTGCGGTGTATTAATCAACATTTCTTATCATTATTGGATTTCCAAGAAAATACAATGCTTTGCTTTTAGACAATCTCTATTCTTAGACCAGTTACGAAAATTCGTAAAAATAATTCCATGGTTATGCTAATGACATTGTATACCTGCCAACTTTTTTTGGCTCCAACGCATGAGACAAACCCCGCCTCCAGAGCTGGGCCAATTAGCACTGTTCGGGGGCCGTTTTTACTATAATTTTGCACTATATTGTCTCATGCGTGAGAGAAGCTATTGCAATAACTTTTTATGAGTGCGGATTTTGCTAATGCGTGAGACGTCCAAAATTGGCTCCAATGCGCGAGACTCACGCATAATGCGTGAGAGTTGGCAGGTATAACCCTATGTGTGCGCACTACTGTAACATAATTTGTTGTCTATCGGATGTTGAGTGACTCGTTCGAGCCCAGAAACGAGCCATTAAAAAAACCATTTCAATCAGATCTGAGGTCTCAAATTATTATGTAAATATATCCTACTTACAGTAGGCGACTACTCCTCTATGCTAGACTAGTCTAGCACTAGGCTAGACTAGCCAAGAAGGCCATAACCAACTAATAGAGTTGTAGGCTAGCCATCTACTATGGAATTCAGTCCCTCAACCAACTCTCAGTATGCTCATGTTAGAGCCGTTCCTTCTCTTACTAAAATGACCTATTCATTTTCCAATCAGATTTTTACAAGTTTGATCAATTGGATTTTTTCCAATTGGACAAAGTCAGATTTTGGCACTTTTCAATTGGACCTTTTCCAGTTTGAAAATTTCCAATTGGACATTATTCTAATTGGGCCTAACTCCAATTGGATTTTTTTTTCCAATTGGACAAAATCAGATTTTGGCACTTTCCAATTGGACTTTTTCCAATTGGGCCTATCTCCAATTGGATTTTTTTTCCAATTGGACTCAGTTGGATTTTGGCATTTTCCAATTTCCAATTGGACCCTTTTCCAATTCGACCTTTTCAATTTAGACAAAGTTGGATTTTGGAACTTTCCAGTTGGATCATTTTCCAATTGAACTTTCTGTCAATTGGATTTTGCCATGTCCAATTGGACAAATTTCAATTGAAAACAAAAGTTTCCAATTAGATTTTATTCAGTTAGATATGACAAAATCCAATTGGAAAGGTCCAATTGGAAAAAGTTCAACTGGAAAATCTGTAAAAAAGGAAGTAAACATTGAAACAAAACTACATTTGAATTTAGCTTTAGTATTTATTAAAATATTATCTTATACTAACAATCAAATATTGGATTATTTTATCTATAGCACCTATATGTTATTTCAATCTTTTTTTTTTATCTTTTGTGGGGATCACCCACCTTTATTTTACTTCTTTTCAAAATACTTCATATATATATTACATGTACATTCTTTGATGTCAATAAAAGAATAAACTATATTTT
>JAOTQE010096169.1:0-14270 GCA_025631205.1 Nesometra sesokonis
ACACAGGTTTTAAAGAAAATCCATTTTTTGACCGTGGCCACCATAGGGTCGATATTTACAGACAACCTCTCTTAAATTGATTCAACAGTGCGTCAAGCTACTGTAATCCCAAAACTAATTGCAGTCAAGATGGCGTTTAATGGGAGAAGCAGGGGCGCAGCCAGGATGCAATGAAAGGGGGTCAGACTTGCGAGCGAAACAGCAATTTGGGGCTGGGGTCCAGGGTTTACAGTCCATCAAAATGTCCATTTTTCCAGATCAACCTGTCTTGATTTCGAAGTTCAGACTTGCGAGTGAAGCGCACAGTTTAAGCTGGGGCCAGGGGTCCGCCGATGGTCCCAGGTCGCGGTCGAGGGACCGAAGGCCCAAATTTGCATTATTTTACATGCTAAAATACACATTAGAATCCATCAAAAGGTCCCGTTTTCCAGATCAGCCTGTCTTGTTGATTTCGAAGTGCAGAGTTGCGAGTGAAGTGGGCAATTTAGGTGGGGAACCAGGCGGCCGTCGAGTGCCCCGGTGGGGGTCCAGGGGCCAAAGGCCCCGGAGAATTTTGCGTTATTTTACATGCTAAAAGACACATTAAAGTCCATCAAAAGGTCCCGTTTTCCAGATCAGCCTGTATTTGATTTTGAAGTTCAGACTTGCGAGTGAAGCGCGCAATTTGAGCTGGGGGCCAGGGGCCAAATGCCCCGGTGAAATTTTCTTTATTTTACATTCTAAAAGGCACATTAGAGTCCATCAAAAGTTCCCGTTTTCCAGATCAGCCTGTCATGATTTCGAAGTTCAGACTTGCGAGTGAAGCGGGCAATTTAAGCTGGGGCCGGGGGTTCAGTCGCCGAAGGCCCGGAAAACTTGCGTTTATTTTACATGTTAAAAGACACATTAGAGTCCATCAAAATGCTCCGTTTTCCAGATCAAAGTCTTGGTTACGAAGATTTGCGAGTAAAGCGAGCAATTTAGGCTGCGGAACAGGATGTGTTGCCTATGTATTATCAAAATGTATTGTCATTTTAAAACAATTAAGCTGGGGCCAGTGGGCCGCCGAGGGCCCACGGTCGGGGTCCTGGAAAAATTTACGTTATTTTACATGCAAAAAAGACACATTAGAGTCCATCAAAATGTCGGTTTTTTAGATCAGCCTGTTTGGTTCGAAGTGGTATCACACAACGCACGGTGACCAGGATTAATGAAGAGAGGCAAGCGTTTGAAAGTTAAAACTGAACAAACCTACTTTCTATACAACACTCGAATTCATTTACTTAACTTGAGTTGCACAATTTAACATTATTTACCATGTTGAACGTGAAAAAAACCGAGATGCGACATTTTTTAAATACCTCTATATATTCGAAAATGGAGCCCTATAAAATGTGGTTAATTGAAGTCCGATTACAATACACTTATTTATAATGTCACCCCAAGATGCTCACTGTAATAAGATAAGTGTGGATTCCGTTTTCAGACACATTTCCTAATTTTTTGGTCATTGAATGATGTAATCTTTTATACAAACATTTGAAAAGCTATTGAAATAGATTATGCGAAATTGAGTTCCAGTATGCATTACGATGGCTGGCTTACAATTCATGCAATACTATAATCTTCTTCACATTATCAATTTTTTACACTAGAAATTTTTTTTCTCAAAATTTTAGAGGGTCCTGACCCCCCGCCCCCCACCCTCTGGCTGCGCCCCTGAAGGGGCTTGGGTAAGACTTCCGAGTGAAGGGGTTGAAGGGCCCAGGTCGGGGTTTAAGGCCAGAGGGCCTCTGAAAAAATTCTTATTTCACAAGAAAAAAGACATAGTATAGCCCATCGAAATGTCCCGCCCATTCTAGATCTTGGCTTTAAATTGGTCCAGGAAAAGTTCAAACCGAACCTTTAGCAAAAACAGCTTTAGGAAATAACTGCGGTACCGTATTCATTAGTAAGTTTTTCAAAATTTGACGATTATTATCATTTTTAACGAGAAAAAACCCCGATCCGAGATGCGACAGTTTTTGAAACCTCAAATGGTCGGAAATGGCACTATAAAATGTGGTCAATCAAAAATCGCGAACCCTGGTATTAAATGTGTACACAATGGTTTTTGATAATCCACCACGTTTTCAGGCCCGTATTTATGGGGTTCGGGGGTTCGGACGAACCCCCCTCCCCCTCACGGGACTTGAAATTCCGCTAAGTGGGCTAACATTTCAGGGGTAAAAGTAAAACGGCCTAGTAGACATAAAACATAATAGACATCGTGACCAATCACTATAAAAGATGGCATCACTCAATTACGAAATTACGGAAATTTGTTCGAAAACCTAAGGTCAACACTTAGCCTATTACAGGTAAAGTGCCTTTTAGCATGTAAAATAACGCAACTTTTTCGGAGCCTTCGGCCCCTAGACCCCAATCGGGAGCCTTCGGCGGCCCCCTGGCCCCAGCCTAAATTGCTCGTTTCAATCGCAAGTTTTAACTTCAAAACCAATACAGGCTGAACTTGAAAACGGGACACTTTGATGGACTCTAATGTGTCTTTTAGCACGTAAAATACCGAAGATATTTCTGCGGCCTTCGGCCTCTGAATTCCCACCTGGGCCCTCAGTGGCCTTCCCCCTGCCTAAATTGCTCGCTTCGATCGCAAGTTTGAACTTCAAAACCAATACAGGCTGAATTGGAAAACGGGACACTTTGATGGACTCTATGGCTGGTATTCTCGAAAGTTAGTCCAGGACTAACTCTAGAACAGCACTTGTTGATCCTGGACTATCCATAAACCTGTTTCCTCGGCAGACAAAATTTAGAATACTTTCGTCCAGGGTTTCTAACTTGACAAATGTTAGAAACTTTCGAGAATACCATAGTCAGTTAGTCCTAGATTAAATCTGAGTTTAGTCCTGGACTAAAGTTAGTCCGCTTTCGAGAATACCAGCCTATGTGTCTTTTAGCATGTAAAATACCGACATTTTTTCTGGGGCCTTTGGCTCCTGACCCCAACCTGGGGTCCTCAGTGGCCTGTCCCCCAGCCTAAATTGCTCGCTTCGCTTCGAAGCCAAGACACGCTGAACTGGAAAACGGGACATTCTGATGGACTCTGATGTATTAGCCTTCGACCCCTGAACCCCAACAGGGCGTCATCGGTGGCCCCCTGTTCCCAGCCTAAATTGCTCGCTTCGCTCGCTCTGGACTTCGAAACCAAAAACAAGTTGATCTGGAAAACGGAACATTTTGATGCTCTAATGTGTCCTTTAGCACGTAAAGTACCTGGGGCATTCGGCCCCTATACCCCCACCTGGGGGTATAGGGCCCGCTATCCCCCAGCCTAAATTGCTCGGTCCGCTCGCAAGTCTAGACTTCGAAACCAAGACAGGCTGCAACTGAAAAAACTGGAAAGTGCACCAGAGAGCATCTGTAGAGACAATTTTTCCCGGGCCCTAGATGGGCCATGGACCCACGCCTATTGCCATCAGTTTTACTGTTAAAATATCACGCTTGTGTTTGTACAAACTGGCATCGGGCCCCCTCTTTCGAGCTCCGCTGTGTCCGCCACTGTAATAGCTCCTCGCAAGTCTTCCCTACCCCCTTTCTTTCAATCCTGGCTGTGCCCCCTGAGGTATAGATATATGCTATAACGTTAACGAGGTTTGCCTGCACATGTGGGATTTGACAAGGAGTTCAGCGTATAGTCTCAAGTCGAACCTCCCCATTAAAATTCCTAAATACGGCCCATTTTTAGGCCGTTTGACATGTTGGGGAAGGGGAACTCGACTAGACCTGCTGTAGTCGCACCCAAGGTACGAAATGCTTTTAATTTTGCACTTCTAGACGCTAAAGCTTTTAAAAGTGTTCAAATCTATTTAGCACCTCTAGATGATTAGAAATGATGATCTTTTACTTTTTACATGCTTTTGAGATGTGTCGCAGTTGATGTATGACGCATTTGAATTGTAAGACAGTGTATTTGAATGTAAAGATAAAACCACACCGCCTCAATCCCACCATGGTTGATACTACGATTTGAACACTTTATTGCACCTAGAGGCACGATATCGTAAATTAGCTCAATATAGGCATGATTTGTCAATATAACAGACAAAACCAAACTATGTTATCACAAAAATTATAATTTGTACTTGACATAATTTGTAGCTCATAAGGGGGTTCGGACGAACCCACTAATGGGAGCTGAAGTTCCGCTAATTGGGCTAATATTTTTGGGGTAAAACTTATTAAAACGGCCTAGTAGACATAAACATAGGTCACCGTACCTCCATGGCAAAAAAAATTAAAGATTTTTTTTTTATAGTTTTCTGACAGTACGTGATCTTTGGCTATTTATGATGTAATCAATGGTCTGATTGTTATTAACATTGAAGCATAGACAATGAAACAATCTTTTGGGTACACTAAGATCAAAATGAACTTATCACATAAAATTGCTAATTATCTTACACCTACCTTTAAAACTAAAAAAAAAAAACTTTGACAAATGACCTTTGACTATGAATGCCGTAATTAATGGCCGATTCTTATGAACCTTGTATAAAACCAATGCAGATCAATTAATTATTTATGATACTAAAACCAAAGGAATTAATCACACGAAACTTCATTTGTTAATTATTTTAACCCTACCGTTAAAACTAAGGAGTTCATACTTTTTAAATACATAATCTTTGACCATTTCTGACGTAGTTAATAGTCTGATTGTAAATAATTTGTATTGGAACATAGCAAGTCAAGTGTTCCTTGAACTGACACCAAGTGAAAAAAGGTCACAGTAAACTGAATTCATGGCAAATTGTATTACCGTTCCCCTACCAAAAAACTAAATATTTTCATACTTTTGGACAATATGCGTAACTGATGGGCTGATTGTTAGAAACTTTATATTAACGCATAGAGAATTACATAATACAACGGTACTTGGAATGATATCTAGATCGAAAAATTAGTCACGTACATAAATAAAACATAAAAGTGTACTAACAGCTATTACCCCATCTCCAAAACTCGATAATTTTATATTTTAAACAATATGTGAATTTTGACCATTTATGGTGCCGTTAGTGACCTGATTGTTAAGAAACTTACATTAAAACATATCAAACCACAGGATCTTTCGCTTGATATCAATATAAGTGGAATTGATCACTTAAAACTGCACTCTCTATTTTTATTTCCCCTATCCCAAAAATGTCATGTTTTGCTGAAAATTATACTAGTTGCCTAGCGATTTTTTTTAAAGATATTCACTTAGTCTTCTTTTATGTGTTCATATTGGTCAGGTTTATGCTATGAAATTTGTCTGGAGTTTCATAAATATACCTGACTACATTATTTATAGACTTTTGCTTTGTAACTACTGTAGCGAGGTTTCGCAACTTCACGAAATACGAAAACGAAAACGGGTACGTCATACATTTTTGTAACGTTTAAGAGAACACCTTGAATATCTGTCACAGTTTTTGGTCAGTATATTACAACGATCATCAAAAATTCGTAGTTAGACATTTTGATATATATTTGAACATATGTAACAACTTTAAAAATGGAAGTGTCTGTGACGTATCCGTTTTTGTTATCGCACTGCGTAACTTTGCGAAACCTCACTATTTCTTCTTCATTACTCGAGAATACTTCTTAAAAATATTACATCACATTGGAATTCATATAACTCTCTTACAAATATAAAGGCGTATTACATACAACGATCGTAGCATAATTAAATCTGCAAAAGATGAGATTTGGACCTATTTGAGAACAAATGTTCACCAGATGGTCGATAAACACGAGAAACATTAAGTTTAGCGGAATCGTGTTACTAACACATGCTCTTTGACAACTGAACTTAATAATTAATTCACACACATATAGACCTATATAACATATGTAAAAAAATATATCTTCTGTGAGATTAGAATGTTTAAATTGAGCTTGGTATTATACTATAAGCTGGCTATCTGGTGTTTAAATTGACCCAAATGACATTCCAACTAGACAATCTTGTATTTTTATTGCCTTAAATAACATGCTAATAAAACTATATGATATTCAAATTGACTAAAATTACAATTTAAATGTTATCTGGTATTAACGTTGGCCTAAATTATATTTTAACTATCTTGGGTCCATAATGACCCAAACACCTGTTATTTAGGTTTCTAGTATTAATTTACCTAATTGACATTCATGATTTGTTATCTGCAATTTATAGTGGCCCAAATGAAATTCTAAATAGGGCATATCACATTAGCCCAAATTACGTTTTAAGTAGGTTGTATGCTGTTTAAACTGACATTCTCATTAGGTTATTTAGTATTAAAATTAGACTAAAAGACAAGTTAAGTATGGTTATCTGGTGTTTAATAATAATAATATCCTACTTATTTTGTATATTTTGTATTCATTTTTAGTACGGTATGCTATGAGGTGTTCAAATTGACACAAATGACATTATATTGACTGCTATCTGGTATTCAAATATTTCTAAATTACATTTTAAGTAGTTTTTCTTGTGTTTTAATTTGATTCAAATCTTTTGGGTACACTAAGATCAAAATGAACTTATCACATAAAATTGCTAATTATCTTACACCTACCTTTAAAACTAAAAAAAAAAAACTTTGACAAATGACCTTTGACTATGAATGCCGTAATTAATGGCCGATTCTTATGAACCTTGTATAAAACCAATGCAGATCAATTAATTATTTATGATACTAAAACCAAAGGAATTAATCACACGAAACTTCATTTGTTAATTATTTTAACCCTACCGTTAAAACTAAGGAGTTCATACTTTTTAAATACATAATCTTTGACCATTTCTGACGTAGTTAATAGTCTGATTGTAAATAATTTGTATTGGAACATAGCAAGTCAAGTGTTCCTTGAACTGACACCAAGTGAAAAAAGGTCACAGTAAACTGAATTCATGGCAAATTGTATTACCGTTCCCCTACCAAAAAACTAAATATTTTCATACTTTTGGACAATATGCGTAACTGATGGGCTGATTGTTAGAAACTTTATATTAACGCATAGAGAATTACATAATACAACGGTACTTGGAATGATATCTAGATCGAAAAATTAGTCACGTACATAAATAAAACATAAAAGTGTACTAACAGCTATTACCCCATCTCCAAAACTCGATAATTTTATATTTTAAACAATATGTGAATTTTGACCATTTATGGTGCCGTTAGTGACCTGATTGTTAAGAAACTTACATTAAAACATATCAAACCACAGGATCTTTCGCTTGATATCAATATAAGTGGAATTGATCACTTAAAACTGCACTCTCTATTTTTATTTCCCCTATCCCAAAAATGTCATGTTTTGCTGAAAATTATACTAGTTGCCTAGCGATTTTTTTTAAAGATATTCACTTAGTCTTCTTTTATGTGTTCATATTGGTCAGGTTTATGCTATGAAATTTGTCTGGAGTTTCATAAATATACCTGACTACATTATTTATAGACTTTTGCTTTGTAACTACTGTAGCGAGGTTTCGCAACTTCACGAAATACGAAAACGAAAACGGGTACGTCATACATTTTTGTAACGTTTAAGAGAACACCTTGAATATCTGTCACAGTTTTTGGTCAGTATATTACAACGATCATCAAAAATTCGTAGTTAGACATTTTGATATATATTTGAACATATGTAACAACTTTAAAAATGGAAGTGTCTGTGACGTATCCGTTTTTGTTATCGCACTGCGTAACTTTGCGAAACCTCACTATTTCTTCTTCATTACTCGAGAATACTTCTTAAAAATATTACATCACATTGGAATTCATATAACTCTCTTACAAATATAAAGGCGTATTACATACAACGATCGTAGCATAATTAAATCTGCAAAAGATGAGATTTGGACCTATTTGAGAACAAATGTTCACCAGATGGTCGATAAACACGAGAAACATTAAGTTTAGCGGAATCGTGTTACTAACACATGCTCTTTGACAACTGAACTTAATAATTAATTCACACACATATAGACCTATATAACATATGTAAAAAAATATATCTTCTGTGAGATTAGAATGTTTAAATTGAGCTTGGTATTATACTATAAGCTGGCTATCTGGTGTTTAAATTGACCCAAATGACATTCCAACTAGACAATCTTGTATTTTTATTGCCTTAAATAACATGCTAATAAAACTATATGATATTCAAATTGACTAAAATTACAATTTAAATGTTATCTGGTATTAACGTTGGCCTAAATTATATTTTAACTATCTTGGGTCCATAATGACCCAAACACCTGTTATTTAGGTTTCTAGTATTAATTTACCTAATTGACATTCATGATTTGTTATCTGCAATTTATAGTGGCCCAAATGAAATTCTAAATAGGGCATATCACATTAGCCCAAATTACGTTTTAAGTAGGTTGTATGCTGTTTAAACTGACATTCTCATTAGGTTATTTAGTATTAAAATTAGACTAAAAGACAAGTTAAGTATGGTTATCTGGTGTTTAATAATAATAATATCCTACTTATTTTGTATATTTTGTATTCATTTTTAGTACGGTATGCTATGAGGTGTTCAAATTGACACAAATGACATTATATTGACTGCTATCTGGTATTCAAATATTTCTAAATTACATTTTAAGTAGTTTTTCTTGTGTTTTAATTTGATTCAAATGATTTTCTAAATTTCACCTTTTTGAATTATACAAATTAATAGGCTCATGGAGACCCATTAAATGTCTTTAAAATATTGCAAAAGTGTTTTTTTGTATTTCTTATATTATGAAGATATGAAGTTAAGTCAACGTTTTCTTTTATGGTTCATGACATAATGTCCCACACTAATACGGAATTACCTATCACGGAACTTAGGAAATACTTTAGGTATTGTTATTCAAATTATTACGTCGGATGAATGATCATTCGCTGTTGTTATTGAGAAGCCATATTAGAATAAAGGAGTTAAAAGGTAAGGTTATATTTTGATCATAATTATTAGGTCAGGATTAGCTGAATCTTGTTTTTCATTTTCAACCTTTGTAATTATTATAAAATCCTGTAACTTCAAATAGCCTGAGTTGCAATCATCACTCGGCCAATTATAACATAGAGAAAATGGCTTGGCCTGTTGTTTTTTTTTTCTCTAGTATCTATTAGATACAGTAGCTACTGCTGCAACTGCTAATTCCGAAGCATCACTGAATACACGTAGATTAAGCAGCTTGCCGTGCTTACCATGCCCTTCATATGTAACGGCCTGAGTGCTTTCGGTGACGCACTTAACTATAACGCGAAACTGCCATGCCAGCCAAATTTAATGGGTCGTCAAATGATGAATGGATAGCGGAATAGTTTGCGAAATGGGGTCACTTTAAACTTTTGACAAACCAATCAAATTTACTGACTTGACTGACAGTTTTGAACACCTTGATCCAACGGTGTTCTTCCTCAGAGTAACGGCAACAACAGGGTCGTATACCACTTTTTCGTGATGTCCGCTTAAGGTAAATTAACATACACAAATCTAAATTGTTGTATGTTACGGGATGTGTTCGTTTACGGGAGGTACTAAGTGCACTGATTAGATAGTAAGAACAAGCCCGCTTTTTTTAGAACATGGCTGATTATGTGAATTGGGCATTTTACTTGACCTTAACCCTTGAAAATTTAATCCGGTTAAGATCTTTAGTCAAAGAATATTGTGGCCAAGTTTCAAGAGTTTCTGATGGGAACTGTGGCTTTTAGACTGTCTACAAACATACACATAAACAAATAGACACACAAACAGGAGTGAAAACATACCCGCCGCCCAACTTCGTTGACGAAGGTAATGATACATCATGATCGTTGACAATTCTTTTTTTTTGTGACGAACCAATGGTCCGTAGTCAGGGGCTTTCCAGGCAAGGATCCAAGGCGGGAGAGGGGGCATCGGACCCGTGCCCCCCCCCCCTTTTTGACTCGGCAAAATAATATTTTTGCACACTGTGAACCTCTAAAAGTACACCAGAGAGCATCTGTAGAGAAAAATTGCCATCAGTTTACTGTTAAAATCTCATACTTGTGCTTGTCCAAATTGACATCGGGCCCCTCTTTCGAGTTCCGATGGATACGCCCCTGCTTTCGATTTTTCGAAGAAATCCATTCTTCTGGCGAACCACCTTTTCGATAGCGAGCCCCACCCACAAATTTCCAAACCTTTTCCGAGGAGCAATCTGTACCCCCAGCCCACCTGTAATGGGCATTTATATTAAAAAACGCCGAAAGAACAGAGCGTGCCTTTGCCTTATTTAACGAGGAGAAAAATCGTGGGCGGCCCGAGTAGGGGTACGGGTACCAACCTAACATTTGTTTTATAATGGCTCTCTTTTTATTTTACTTTGTTAACTTGTATTCCTATTCTAGAATTACGTACAATGGAGTCAGGGGTAGACCTACGTTGCCTGTAACTATGCCAGTAATTAGGTTGACAAAATGGCAGTCATCTCAGACGGCAACGGTAAGTTATTCAACATTATATCATACTATTAGACAATTTGTAAGTTTTAAAAAAAACGTACACAATTTTGACTTTAAAATAATTTTGTTTATAATTTAATTTTAATTTATGAAAGTTCTTGTGTTTTATAATTTTGAAATATTGTTTTGAAACAATGCCTTGTTCCAAGGAAGTGTTGATTATATCAGTGATTGGTGAACTTAGTTCATAAGCACATTCCTTTAGTAAAATATTTGGAATATCGTCAGGTCCTCCAGCTTTCGAAACAGAAAGCTCTTCAGGTCATTATAGATTTCCCATGGTTCGAAACTGGGAGGTGGCACAGGGCTCGGCATCAGTGCTGGTAAGAGCTATGTTTTGTCCATCACCTTAAATAAAAATAAATTTAATTATGTATATTCAGTGGACAACAAGCCATCAACCGGGTGTTTTATCATCGTGACTCTAGTGTTATTTTGGACAGTTGTCTTTTGAAATAAAACATGGAAATATATAATCTACAAAATGAAGTAAACAGATCAAATTTATTTTGGCACAAACTCCAGTTGGAATACATATTCAAACCTACTATACCGGTAACGAATGTTGGTCACCTCATTGGTTAGTTGGTCTCATTTGTGGTAGAGCCAAGCCAAAGGAGGCCCAAGACCACCATGGCCAGAAACAAGAAAATGGCATAATTTTCTAATATTCTTTAAAATAATTTTCTTCGGTATATCAAAGGCTTCTACCCAAACATTTTCCGATGTTGAAAACTGTCCATCTACACTTTTATGATTACACCTTTCAACGCCGGACAGATTTATTTTGTTATACCGGCATTCAGCTTTTCCGACCATTTAAAACACAGGTTGCCGCCACCACCCTTTCTTTGTTACAAAATGAAAAGCATTAAAAAATTCAAGAGAAATGTAAATTTACAAATTTCGTACCCACAGAAATTAATCATTTTTTTGTTGTTTCTTTTTTAATTAAATTTGTAGAATTATCAGAAGAGAGTTTTAGACAGCTGCGTGTGGATTTTGCAGAATGGTACGATCGACTTGGACACCGGTATCTGAACATGCTGAAAGTTCTGTACAGAGAACATGTGAATAATCATTTTGAGTTAGATAGAGCTACTGAAGTGTTAGACCTGCTCTGGTTGTTGATTTCTTGTGGAAAATTAAGTTCAACGAATCTGACTATTTTGTATGACACGCTGAAAGTAACAGAGCAATTCGCATTTAAAACACGCCTTGATGGTATATCTCTCCCAGATTTGAGAAAACATGTAATATCAAAATTCAGTCCGTATCGACTAAAAATTTTAGAGCTGGGTATGTCATTTACTCGACATGACGTGAAGAAGCTTGATGGAATATACAACGAACCACCGAAGAAATATGAAGACTGTTGGTGTTTGATAATGGATCTAGAAAATAGGATGACACTAGCTGAAGACGACTTGGAACCATTTATCGATCTGTTGCAACGTAATCATCTCCAACAAGCAGTGAGGATCTTACAAGATGGTATGATAAGTAGGCTAAATTCACACCATAATCTAAATTCAGATAGCGACATATGCGCATTTGGTAACGTGAAAAAACCCAATGACATTGCACGCCCATAATAAAAATCTTTATTATAACCGAAGTAAAAGCATTTCCTTAACATTGTTTCATACTCCACCGCGGTATAGCTACACCATGGGGATGTGCAGAGACTTTTGCTCGCGCGACCAACGCTAGTTCCATTTCCCCCTGAACATTTTCAAGCGAAAACGGCGAGCGTCACGCGTCAATCGAAGCCAAATCGACGACGCGACAGACGATTTAACACAAAATCGAACGCGTGAGCGTCGGTCGATTGTCAACTTCTGGGCGGCGAATGCGGAGGTCGAGAAAGAGTTGATCCATGGGCAACTTTTCGCGAGTCGCTTACGATTTCGCTTGAAATGGACCAATCAGATTACCAGGATTGTATGTCAGAGGTTAAAAGTTTTCATTCTCATACCTAATATTAAAAATGGATGAAATCATGGATGATACCAGGTTTTAATGTTTGAGTTGGTCTACCCTAGGCCTAGGGTAGACCAACTACCGCTTCGTACTATTCTACAAGTTCCTTTTACAACTCCTACCCAGCAACCTTCCAATGCTGTAACTACTCTAACCGTTTCTCAACGAGGAGAGACTACCAAACGGGTTGCCTTGCCTACAATGTCTCAAACAATCTCGCCCCACCTAGCATCTGCCGTAGACTTACCAGTATTGTTGCTAACTGCAGAATGAATACAAGACAACTCTCCAGGGAAGACCTTCTCGTTTCAAGACCTCAGTGCGAAATCTTTAAAAATTCCTTTAGTTACAAAGGACCACAATATTTTAATGCATTTATATTTATTATTAGGCCTATTACTGATATTTAATTGTAGATTTATGTATATTTTTTATGTTAGTTTTGTATACAGTACAGTATATTTTTTATTTTTGAGGCCCCTCATAATCAGCTCACGCTGGATGCGTCACCCTCGTGAAATATGGTTAAATAAATAAATAAGGGCCTAGTTCCTTAAACCTACAAGTATCATCAACAATAGGCCTACTTACATTGTGTACCGTTCACTTGAAACTAGGACAACTATCCCCAATGACCCTCGGACAATTACCTCCCGGACAACTACCCCCTGGAAAACTACCCTCCTAGGACAACTACCCTCCTAGGACAACTACCCCTGGTCAACTACCTCCTAGACAATTACCCCACTAGGACAATACCCTAACCTTAACCCGCTGGTGGGTGGAGGGGGAGGGGTGTGGTGAGTAGTCTAGAGGGTAGTTGTCCTAGAGAGTGGTCGTCCTAGAGGGTAGTCGTCCTGGGGGGGGTAATTGTCCAGGAGTAGTTGTCCGGGGGAACTTGTCCTATAAGGTAGTCGTCCTAGGGGTTAGCTGTCCTGTGGGTAGTTGACTGAGAGGGTAGTCTTCCTAGGGGGTAAATGTCCAGGGGGTAATTGTCCGGGGTAGTCGTCCGGGGGTAGTTGTTTGGAGGGTAGTTGTCCGGATACGCTCTTGAATGATAGGGCCTACTGAAAACGCCATTACATTTCCCGTTCAAATAGCTGTGATGAAATATGGGACGACGTAGGCACCACATTAAAGCATATTTTCTAGCCCTTTTATTCCTTTTATTGCCTTAATTACCATACTAAAATTAACCTCATTCCTCTCTGTTCTTCCCGTCCATATTTCGAATATTCGCGCTCTTCACTTCCGCTGGGGTAGTTCTTTTTTTGCGGATTCTGTGGATTCTACGGATTCTGCGGATTCCTATGAAAACCGCATAACAATTATTGAATAATATTGCTAGGGGTCGCCTAAGCCTAGGCCAGGCCTAGATGTTTGTAGTATCATGCATTTTTAGCACTCCTTTTTTAAGACATCGAATATTTGAAAAGGTCTGAAATAGTAGCCTACTTACCCATGTGCTAAGACATTTCATAAAGTCGTAAAATTATAACGATTATAATTTTTAAATTCTAAATATTTTATTTAATTATTTTACCACTAGACGCGAACAAGCGTCGAAATGTGACGCGTGCGGCTGAATCGAGGTTCGCGAGCAAATTCGCAGGAGTTGATCAATGGTCAACTTTTTTCGCTTGACGCGTGACGCTCAAGAATTCGCCTGTCAACGTTCAGTGGGAATCGGCCTTAACTCCAATGGGACAAGAGCCGACTACGGAGGCTTCAACAGGACACGTACATTTACAAACATACATAAATAAGACG
>JAOTQE010096180.1:0-14269 GCA_025631205.1 Nesometra sesokonis
ATATATATATTTATATTTATATATAATATAGGCTATATAGGTAAAATATATAGGTAAAATATCTATATTAAAATTAAAACTGGTTGAAAATGTGGTTAAAATTTAGGCTGTTTAAAAAAAGGGAATAGTATGTAGAAAATCTCCTCTGACACTTTACTTAAAAATGTGAATTTAGAATTTGGCATGACTTTATGGAAGCACAAGGAGGTGTGTACATGAACATGTACATGATCCAAGGAGGTCACCCTCCCCCCCCCCCCACCACTGACTTGACAGAATAGGGCTATTGTGTTTTTTCCAAAATTGGGCCTCTAAAAGTGCACCAGAAGTATTATGTAAAGACAAGTGTTTCCCTCCCCATGGCGGGCCTGGATCCACGCATATTGCCATGGGATTGCTGGCAAATATCAAGTCTTGCTTGTCCAACTTGGTACCGCCCTCTCTTTCTAGTTTCGTGGATCCGCCCCTGTGAATTTACTATTTTATTCATATTTTATAAATTATTGCTGGTGTTAGACCTAGGCCTATGTTAGTATTGTTGTCTTGTTATTAGGCCTATCATGGGTCGAATGATTAAATCGAATTAAACAAAAGGAGTGTGTCCGGTTTATGAAAAGAAACTTTATGAAAATTCCGCATGTTTTTTTTTCTTTAATTGACACTTTTATAGAAAAAATCCATGCCAGAAATGCCATTTTTCGTTGGCATTGCAAAGAGCATTTTAAATAGATCAAAAATAGGCGTAGACTTATCTAAGTCAAAGTGACGGTCGAATTTCATCTTGTCAGACAATATGATGATTTTACAACTTATCTTAGGCCTAGCTATTTAAACAGTGGCGGACTTAAGGGGTGGGGGATTAACACCGGCTCTGGATTTTCTTGGTTTTAATGACAATGGACTATCAAATACAGATGCACAGCGACAGTGTATACAGACTCCTAAGTGGCAAAGTGGAATCTGTTATTGGATGCAGGCTTTTTTCCTTGTCAAAACCAAAATTTGAATTTAGCCCACCTATATCTCAATCCTGATCCGCCCCAGTTAATAATGTTTATAATAGTCAAAACTAAAACCTACAGGTTTTCTGCTGTGTACAGTTATTTGTCGTGTTTTCCTTCTTTGGAAGGAAAAACACGTAGTTCTAGCCAGCAAAATAGTTCTATCCAGTAAAATACTTTTGTAACAAGAAATATTGTATGCTGAACATTTTGCATCCGTACGTAGACCGATGGATTGAGCTAAACATCATTGCTTGCCATGCGTCATCACCGGATAGAGCAGACGTGACGTAGGTCAAAATGTACAGACAGAAATAGTTTAAACTAAAATCAGAAAAATGTGACAAAAATTAAAATAATTAATTTTAAACAAACATTAGAACAAAATAACAAAGTTACAAATAATTTTACTGACTTGGCTTTAAATATCGAAAATCTGCATATACTGTACCGCATTGTGCTGTTTATAAATATTAACATTACCGATGATAATAATATGCAATATACCAGGTCATATTCAAAGAAGCATTATCTTCACCCTTTAACTAAAAAACAATGGATTTCGTTCATAGTTTGGTTAAACGGTACCACGTATGACCGTGAAATGTAGGTCAGTGAAGCTTCACGTTGGGGAGAAAGAGTGAAGGCCATAATAATAGAGTTAAAGCAGTAGGCCTAGCTATACGCTTATCGTCTGAATTATATTAGGCAGTGTCAGAGGTCGGAGTAAAACAGAGATGGTTCGAAGGGCTAGGCAAGAAGAGAGCATGGAGCTCAGTAGTATAGGCGAGAGTGTTTATGCCGCCGAAGCTGTACTGAAGAAAAGAACAATAAACGTATGTATTTAGCTAACTAAATACTCCTAGGCCTAGCGTATGAAGGTGTCGTCTGTTTTCTTTGTTATCGGTGTACAGTAATTGCGTTCTTTGTGCTTTTTCCATAGGATCAAGAAGAATATCTAATAAAGTGGAAAGGCTGGTCTGTTAAGTAAGTAAAATTATATTCCTTCGACATCTCTGAATATTATAATTGGTTATTATGTAAACGTCTATCATTTTTGTTTACAGATATAGCACATGGGAGCCCAAGGAAAATATACTAGACGAACGACTTTTCAAGGCCTTCGAACAGTAAGTTCAGTCAGCTGTTTCGGCCTAGCTTGCCAGCCTAGCTAAAACATGGCGTAATTAAAAATAGCAAGTATACGTTCCAGTAGATAAAATGTAATAGGCACTGAATTTAATAATTCTGTGATATCTATATCATGTATTCATGGGCAGCAAGTTATAGAGGAATAGCCGAAGAAGAGGCGACATAGATAAATACAAATGAATGACCCAACACATCCCTTACATTGACATTATAAATTTAATAAATAGATGTATTAGACTCTCTCGTTGTACCCATAGGCCTAGATGTTGTTATAGAAACTCTTTTGTGCCAAGTTCCATTCATATTTTTAATGCAAGTGTCAGAAGATAAATTTTAATTTTTACATTGTATATTGTAATTCCTTTAAAATATATTTTAACGCCATTTAAATGTTTTTACCAAAGGTATTTGTCATTTTTTACTGTACATTTGTATGTCTATGGTTATTTTATATTTTACATTTTTTTAAATATTTTTTTATTGTTTCATGATATTATACTCAAAAGCTAAATCGCCAGAATTTCATTATAATGATATAATTTATGAAGACGTAATGCAGTGGCGGTCGCAGAATAAATTTAAGGGTGTTGCCCAGAGTCAAAATCCTATAGTTGGGGCAACATGTGTTCAACGATAGGTTTTAGTGAGTTTTATGCGCATACAAATTATTCTCTGCCAGCCCCAGAATTTTCAATATTGATATTCGATGAAATGGACATGCTGTACTATTTTCGGATTTTGTATGTTATTACAAGAAAACTATGAAGTTAAGGGTGTTGCCCGGGCAACTAGGGCAGCACCCCTGCGTCCGCCACTGTAATGATTGTTTTTTTTAATCATAGGCAGCAAGAACTAGAAGAACAGCCAAAGAAGAGGCGACGTAGACGAAAATTGCAGGTTCGACGTTTATTTTTTCTCTCTTGTTATCAAATAATGGCTTAGAAATCCACTATTCAAATAAGATAGCAAACATAAAGCAAAACAAAGCAATAATTAATTATAATATGCACCGTAAGGCTATGTCTATATGCAAAAATAATATTGGTAAAAAATAATATTCCGAACACAAGGCCCTATAAAAATGTATTGGTTTATCATCATTGCTTGTTTGGAAATGTGATGAGCGCTTGGAGAATATTTTCTATTTTATTTTTTCTTGAAATCAGATATCACAGTTAATGTTTTTTTGTAGAGCTACAGTAATGATGTTTAAAATAAAGTGCATTATTGATATTTTAATAATAGCCCTACACTGCTACCTAGGCTATTTCAAACTATTTTAAAATGAAAATAAAAGGATAATAATATTTTATTTTCTCAAAAAAATACCAGTACCATAGATGTGTTGAGTGAGGAGATGGTACAAATACTAATAACTTTTTTATCAGGCCTAATTTTGGTCCCATACAATGAGGTTCTAATGAAGTAAAAATAAGACCTCAATGATTTAACAGGCCTATGTCTGTACGTTGTTGTATACAAAAGTAGATGAGTATGATTATTTAAGTTATACAAGTGAACTTTTATTTACTGTTCATTGGTAAACTTCGACACAAATTCAGTTCGATTGCCTCATAAATGCAAGCCTAGTTTAGCATAAGTGTGGTCTTACTTTCAAATTATATTGTAAAATGTTCGGGATTAGATGCAAAAAAAAATCGCAATTTTGTTTAAAATTAGGGAAAATAAAATGGTTTTTAATTTTAAAAGTAAACCTTATAATTAAGGGTACATAAATTTTTTTTCTTAAGACACCAGTATCAGAACTACACAGTCAGGCTTTTTAGTAGCGATTTTACTTCAACAGTGAACTTATTTAATAGTCGTTACGGCCATCCATAAGCAGAGGAAGATTTAGGACGGAGCGAATCTGGCGCGTGCTCCTTTTGTCGCCAAAACGTAGTTACCCCCTCCCCCACTCTCTTATACTGTATTAGGAGCGGCGAATCTAAAATTAAGCCCAATAATAATTATAATAGACATACATATGGGCCACCCGTAACATTAAAACTTAAAAGGGCACCAAAACACGAACAGTGGGGGAAACTATCCCTTTTTGTTTGCTTGTTTGCTTGTTTGCTTGGGTAGTCAGGCTCAGATCTGGAAAAGTTCGCTAGATTCGCCCCTGATCTGCGTAAAAACTTTTATAATAATACCGTAGTCTTTATAATAAAACTGTACTGATACTCGCTCATTTTTCATTGCAATTCCATTTAATAAAACGTATTTTTAACATCTATTAAAATACAAATAAATGCATAGTTGGTGTCACATCCAAGTCGACCACTATTTCAGTGGACTTTTTAATTTAAATGCAACGTCACGTTTCATTTCTCTGTGTTTTTTTACATCATTGTAATGATTATTTTGAACCTCCGCTCCACCCAAGACTGTTTTAATACATTATTCAGACAATTTATTTTTAAAAATTCAACGGCAAACCTTTTTTTTGCTCGTCAGACTGAAAACCGAGAACACGCCCACCTCAAAATTAAACTTGCCCAACTCGTCGGAGGATCCGCATTGCCCTGCTGTCGGGGAATTCCTGGCGCCGCTACTGATGTGGGCCTCTGGCAACGGTTTGCAGAGGTTACATCGGTACTTAATCCGCCCACCCCCTTCTTGAAACGATAATACACATGTTCAAACATATAAAATGATGTTAACCATGGAGGTATAATTGTACAATACAAACCAATGAAATGCTGAGAGGTCAAATTAATTCGTATTTTATCAACTTGGTAACGGTGGTTTGTCTAAGACTCAGTCCTGGATATCATATTGTACATTAGGTCTATTTGACAAAAATGTATACCAATAGGCCTATATGGTAATAATATGTCCATCATGGTGTGACGTCATCTTGACTTATGAAAGTTTTTCCCCTCAAAATTTGATAGAGTGGACCAAGCCTTTGACAAAATACTGTTACCAAATACACGGTTCGCGCACAATACACGCGTGTAAGTTTCATTTTTTCATTATAATTTCCCGCGTGCGTTGTTGTAGTGTCGTATGACGTCAGTCGTTGTAGTGGAAGGATGTAGGACAGGAGCATGACGTTGCGCGAATTTAGATTTTCTCCCAGTAGTGCAAAATGGTATTAAAAACAGTCTTTAAAATTATGATTAATAGGCCTGCGAATTTATTTCTTTGAAATTTGGATTTATATTGGCCTAAAAAATGTAGTATAAACCATAATTTGCATTAACAGTTGTCTTAAAACCCGAATACCATGTCATGGCGTTTTTAAATGTATTTTAAGTGTCGCTTTAGCTTTGTGGTTAGAATACATGTCTTGTAACCATGGGTTCAAACCGAGCCATGCCCTCCTTGTGTGTTTCCTCGACTTAAAATCGACACACGCACTAATCTCATTGGACCTGATGAGAAAATATAACCATCCTATATATAGGATCTCTGGCATAACACGGTCCTTATCCTGTAATTGTTGTGAAAGAAACTTGCTTGAATGTAACACAAATTAACCAAAACTGAAATATATTCAATTTAACACCATATTTACCTCCTACTTATTGTTACATTGATTACATAGGCAAGCCAGTCTATAGCTCCATTAGACTGTCCTGTACCGTTTGCAGTGCCAGTCGAGACACAGGATCAATGTACGGGCACAGATACCCCGCCACCAGAGATACACGATAGAGTACCAAACGTCCAAGAACACATCACGCCAACTGAAAGTGCATCAAATGGTGATGTTTCTTATGAAAATCAACCAAGTGTTGACCCTTTAACGGTAAGTCCCCCAACAGACGAAATATGTTATGAACTTGCGTCAGTTGTTGACGAGTCAAAGAAGCACAAGAAAAAGGAAAAACTTCCTAATGTGGAAACAAAGCCTAAAGCAAAACGTGGGCGCCCAAAACTGTTAATTAAATTTGTCAATAAGAAGATTAAGGAAGTAAAGAAAAAGGACGAAAACCCGCAACCTTTTAAGAAGAAAAAGAAACTGCATTGGAAGCAGAGGGCTAAGTTAGAGGCACAACTTCAAGCGTCTATGTTGGCTGCATCAGAACTCACGAAAAACGGGAGCACTGTTAGCCCGCCTCATATTGAAGCTGTTACACTTAATAACGTAGAAAAAGTCATAACACCTACCCCAGTATTTGCCCAAACATCACCAGTTGTCGCACAAGAAATAATACAAAAACCTGTAAGAAAACGTGGACGGCCAAGGAAGCATCCTTTAAAAACACCTAAAGCGCCAGTAGTTCCTCCAACACCGCCAGTCGAACAGCCGATTAGTCCAGTAACTGCGCAGAAGCAAAGACGTTTTCCAGACTATAAACTGATGGCAGAGAAGCGCGCGCGTTACAATAAACGAAACAGGATGAGTGTATGGCGTCCATCCAAAGAACTTCTAAACAGTGTACTTGTTACTGATGTTTCAGTCGGTGGTCTCATGGTCACAATTAAAGAAAACATACGGTAGTTAAAATATTATGGTACCTACTCGCGCCAAATCGTTACGATAAATATTAGCAGCTGTACTGAGCTGGTATATCGTCATGGTAACAACGAATTCAATGTCAGAGGGCGTAGTTTACTGATGTCGTTTTGATAGCCTGGTCGGGTATTTCTACGAAGAGGATAGTGATGTGCAGTTTTTAAGAAAACAGTAATCACTTTTTTAAATTCTTAAATTGAAGCGAATTATTTATATATTGTATTGTATTTTCTACGTATTATAGCCTAAGGCACAATACTATTGTACTTGTAGTATATTTTATTGGGTTGAGGCCATTGGTTAGTAATGCATACGCAGAGGTCCCAAGTTGTAAAAACATAATTCTTTGAGATTTTCTTGTGATCGTCCGTACACCATTGTAATGTGTACTCTTCAAGAAACGTGTGTAAAATATCCTTGTTTAAACACATTGCTTATTATGAAACAGTTGTAGTTTCTGATGTTGTTACTGTTAAGGTATGCCATCTTTATAAAATAAACATTGTTAAACTTTACATTTCCTTATTGACAACCAATATTTTGAAAAATAGGCAAACAATTTGGTCTAATTGTATTTTTTTTAGCCTGGAGTATTTTCTGGAGAAAACTAAATTCCGGGAGAAAATTTGATAATTCCAGAGCCCGTGGGATGATCCAAAATACCTGGAGACTTCAGGACAATCCTATAGACTTGGGAGCTCTGCATACGTTTGTTACTTCGAAGAAAGTACTAATATTCAAGCTAAAATTTTGTGAAATGTGAAATTTACATAAATATTTATAACTGCCAGGTCATAATGTAGGGCATTGACTATGATGTAATGGTTAAATGTTTATTTCGTAAGTTAAAAATGTCTTATTAAATTCTGTATTATTAATGTATATAATTCTTCCTATTTTCACCATTAAACCTTGGTAATGAAAATTAAGTAAACTATAATAATGTAAGAATAATTTAATCTTGCATGGTGCTATGACAATGTACTGCTTTTATTTATTGCAAAATGTTTGTTTTTAAATACGCTCAACTATGGACGGCCATAGCTGAAAATATAAATCCTCAATATGCTTGCTTTGGTATTGTAAAACCCTGTATTATATTTCACCTTGAAACTAGCATAGCCTTTGGTCTACGGTCAATATAGCATTTGCGCAAAACCCGCTTCAATCTCGAAGATTGATGTTTGTTTGGTTAAAATTATTGTTGTATAGTATTGTGGAACCCAAATACAGTTTGCTATGAGATGTAAATCTATAAAATATCAGAAATGTGGCCAAAATTGGTTCACAGTGGCGTATTTTTTTTTTTTTATTTAATTTGATATATTCATTTTGGCATAATAAATGCATATTATAAAAACGAAATAAAAGAGGTATACATATGCAGGGGCGTTTAGATCAAGATATGAAAATCGATTTTTACATCGGGATGGAAATTCAGATTTTTGTTTGAAAATAAATCGAAGGACTCGCAATCACGATCCAATTCGCAGTTCTTGATTTTTTTTAATAATCATCGCAAAAAAACGAATTTTGAATTACGATCCTTAGCAAACATCCACTTTAAAATCTCGATTTTTCCGCGTGTGTGAACGCCCCTATTGTAACAAGGAGAAGAAAAGCGGGGACTCTGTTATCTTAAAAATGTGCTTCTTCCAATGTGAATAATTTTAGTCCGAAAGCACTAGAATTATGTAGTGACGAGTTTAGGCGTGTATCACTAGTGGAATCCAACCCTTTGTGAACGTCTTTCTAGTCATTAGGCGAATCCGAACTTTCAAGATAATGGTTACAGGTGCGAAGCATTGAACAATGTCGATAAACGTCACGGCGTTTATTTAAAAGAACTTATGAACATTTACGATTATCAACAAGAAATAAGTGAGATGATAACCAATGAATAAACCAATTTCGAATTTGCACAAAGCACCGGTGCACATGGACATATGTACAGCATGTCCCCATATCTATAAGCGGGGGATTGTCCACCTCCCACTTTTCAAATGAAATCCCCAAGGACTTACTACAAGAGTGTACAACCACCCACCAACGCAGTCAATCCTTCTGTGTCTTTCTGTCCAAATTGGATCTGCGCTGCTAATACAAAACGCAAATTCAGTAAGAAAAGCTAAAATCAAATGCGGTTATACAACTTATTGTTATAATTTGCCCTTTAAAAGAGGAACATGGAATTCGCCACACAAAGATTTTTTTTTATTAATAAACGAATGTGCTGCAAAGCATCCATAAGTTGAAAGCTTTGCGGCACTATTTGTGCTCTGTGTATTTTTAAACTCCAATTGATTTTTTTATATACCAATTGTATTAATTTTTTCTAGAACTACAGTGCAAACCACCCTAGTTATAGTCTCAGTTTTAATAAATATGTTAATAAAACAAATAAATGAATGTTGTCAGAGGGCATAATAGTTGTGATGTATGCCTATGTTTTAGCAATAAGATATCCCCCTGTAAATTCTACACCAAGGTTGGGTATCCCGCATAGATATATTATTACGGCTAGATGGCGAATTTAACACTGTAGAATTGCAGTCTCATGTAGGCGCCTACTATTTGGATTTCCTCAGCCTTCATCACAAACATGTAAGTTATAGGGCTATAATAAATGGTTTACAATTTTTTTATTTTAACATTCTTTATTTTCATATTAATTATTTACATATGTCACATGATTTTTGTTGTTAATGTCTTTATATTTGGATTAATTTAACTTTATTTATTAATAAATTTGAAACTTTTAAGAAAGATTTTGGGCGCAATTTTGACGTTGCAACAGCGTTAGAACGTTGGCGATTTGATTGGTTGGATTCTGGAATAGTAGATGCTTACATGGAACTGCACTTCGGGCGGTGTTCTGTGGAAGTTCGTCATCTTAGCCGTAAATAATGAATCTACCCGACACACTGCGAGCAAATCCTACAGACTTGTGTTATGGAGTGGGTAGCACATAGATCTATATGTGTATTTTCTATTGAGTGTTGCCCCATAAAAATAGTTAAAGTAAAATTTATTCCAAATAAAGCCGGTGGCATTTAGCTCAGTTGATTTAGCTGGTGGAAATCACTGTGCTGTTAGTGCAGTCAGTTTTGTAATTTTGCGTTTGGTTTTTGCTATATTTCATAAACCTTAAATATGTTGTAGAATAGACCCCAAGAAACCCAAAAAGTAATTGGTACATTTTTTTTTCATGTGGGCGGGGTTTGGTAGCCATTTTAAAAATGGCCGCCATTATCAAAAAAATTCAATAAGTTGAGTTTACTTCTGCTAAAACTTGATTTCGGTACCAAAATGTTCGGAATACTAATGTTTATATTAGCTGTAATAAAAAAAAAAACATTTCCGATAGGTTGCCAGGAAAACAGTTATTGCCACAAAATTAGTTTTTGGGGTAAAAACATGGTTTTTATGATCTTTTGTGTCATCAGGGTTATGAAATATGTTAAATTGTGACAAGTAATAGTTTGGATAACAGTAAATAAGTTATGACACACATATCAACATGAAAATATGATATTTTATGTTAAAAAATGTACTTTTATAATTATTATTTTTCCCAATTTTTCTATTAAATTAATAAATAACGTATGAAGTGCAGAAAGTCAAGTTCTGCTTATACTAGAGACTTAATTTTGGTACTAAAATATTCCAAATATACATGTTTATATTAGCTGTAATGAAAAAGTTTTCCGATAAGTTGACAGGAAAACATTTATTGCCAGAAAACATTTTTTTCGTGTAAAAACCTGATTTTTATGAATTTTTGTGTCATCAGGGTTATGAAATATGTTAATTTGTGGCAAGTATAGTTTGGATAACAGTAAATAAGTTATGACACATATATCAACATGAAAATATGACATTTTATGTTAAAAATTAATGTACTTTTATAATTATTATTTTCCCCAATTATTCTAATAAATTAATAAATAACGTATGAAGTGCAAAAAGTCAGGTTCTGTTCCGAATATTAATGTTTATATTAGCTGTAATGAAAAAGTTTTCCGATAGATTGCCAGGAAAAAAATTATTGCCAGAAACCATTTTTTTCCGTGTAAACGTGGTTTTTTGATATTTTGTGCTTATCGGGTTAAATAAGCTAGTTCGTGGCAGGTAACAATTTGGATCAAGAGTAAATCGGTTATGTCACACATATCAAAATGAAAAAATAACATTTTATTAAAAACTATATTGCCACGAAGTACAATAATCGCCAGAAAACAAGTTTTTTTTAGTTAAAAGTAGGATTTTTTAAAAATGATTTTCGTGTTACCAATGTCATTGAATATGTTAATTTATAATAGGTAACTACATCAGTACCAGTAAATAAGGCATTTATAGAACACATTTCATTTATAATATACAATTATTAATATCTTTATAAACATGTACCAGTTCCCTGTCACCAAATAGAAGTATCCTTATTTTTTGATTGCATACCATTTGTATTCGTTGCATTCACTTTGTTGCAATTCGAATAGAAGTATCCTTATTTTTTGATCGCATATACCATTTGTATTCGTTGTATTCACTTTGTTGCAATTCGGAAACACAAGTTAAAAGCACATTTATTTATATAATATTTTATATTTATATGTTCAAATGTATTAAATGACTGTCACTAAAATCATACCTTCCACACATTAACATATTTTATATTATTTATTTCAAAACTGTGAAAAAAATATAATTTTAAAAATATCTTTATTCACATATGTTGTATTTTTAAGTTAGTAAACAATGCTTTGATTCTTGATGTCACTACAACCATTACTTGCCCTATATTAACAGTCCTACCACTGAAATAAGAAATCGTAAACATCACCAACACGACTACCCCATCCGCTCCCCGAAGAATGTTTCGAGGTTACAATTAACCAATCAAGGGACTTTTCCATTGCAGCTAATACAAAATAGTGTACTAAAACTAAAGTCTCTTACCTTAAAAAAACTCATTTGGACTGAATTCATTATTTATATAGAAATATATAGTACATTTTTTAAAAGAAATATTCTATTTTTAGTTTCATGTTGATATGTGTGCCTTAACCAAGTTACTGTTATCCAAGCCTTTATCTGCCACAAACTAACATAACCTTCATAGCACAAAACAAAAAAAAAAAAAAATCAACGTTAAAAAAAATGTTTTCTGGCAATAACTGTTTTCCTGGCAACCTATCAAAAAGTTTTTCATTTCGGCTCATATAAACATTAATTTTCTCAATATTTTAGTACCAAAATCAAGTATCTACCATTATACTAGCATAAGCAGAACTTGACTTTTTGTACTGTGTACATTATTAATTTATTAGAAACATTGGGAAATATAATAATTATAAAATTTCATGTTGATAAGTGTATCATAACTTATTTACTGTTATCCAAACTGTTACCTGCCACAAATTAACATATTTAATGACCATGATGACACAAAAAATTATAAAAATCATGTTTTTATCCCACAAACTCGTTTTCTGGCAATAACTGTTTTCCTGGCAACCTATCGGAAAAGTTTTTTTCATTATAGCTAATATAAACATTGATATTCCCAACATTTAGGTACCAAAATCAAGTCTCTAGCATAAGTAGAATTCAACTTATGGAATATTTTTTGATAATGACGGCCATTTTTTAAATGGCTGCCAAACCCCCGCCCACATGAAATAAAAAATGTACCAAATACTTTTTTGGTTTCCTGGGGTGTACTCTACAACATATTAACGTTTTATGAAATATAGCAAAAAAAAATGCAAACACTAAAAAATTGACAAATTTGACTCGACTGTGCGCTGAAACGTGATTCGCTGGTGGCAATGGTTCAATTTAACACCACGTCACTCTCCTTGTGTTTCGGCTGAAGGGTCGAAGTACAAGTTATTGCAGCGTCTTCCGGATGAGACGTTAAGCCGTTAGTCCCGTTTACATCATGGTTTGTACACGTTAAAAAACGCAGTGCACTCTCCGAAAAAGAAATCACCAAAAATCACCACCAGAAGGACCGCACTGGAAATAAGTCCACTTCGGAGTTTCGTGGGTTATCCTTGGTGTTCTACAACACCGAATATATCAAATAGTCAAAACTCTCATTATAACAGGTTAATTGTGGTCAGCATAAGTTGACCTCCTTACACACCCCTCGGTAAGGTGTCTGCAAACGAAAACGTTTGTGAAAGAGTACCACTGACGATGTGAACCAATAAAAACAAATCGTAGCGATTTTTCTGGACGTCTCAGCCAAGTAGCACGTCACACAGTGGCGTGAAGGATCTTGCCTAATGAATATTCATATGTTGTTATAGCGTCACCAATCTACATGGCTGAGACGTCGAGGAAAAGATTCATCCAAACACTTCTGTTCGTCTACCTTTGCATTTATCCATTATTTTTACATTTAGCTTTTCATTTTGTCTGTATGTCACTTTGTCACGATTAATCATGTCACGCTTGGTATTCATTCACGAGTCTGTTAAAAAATACGGTGGATCCTGTCCCTCTTGGCTGGTCTGAATGGCCATGCTGGGTCGGCCCATGTTTGTAGTCTGTTAATCTGGACATCAATACCGATTAATAGTTATGTATACTCCATGAGCAGTTAAGTGAATTAAAAAAAACCCTGATTTTCCCCCTATTGTCACCCCATTGTAATCCCTCACAGTGTAGTCCTTTTCCTGTTATGGGTGGCTCATTTCCACTGAAGGGAGGTGCTCGAGGGCCAGATTTTCACATTTGTATCCTAATTTTATTGGGTTATTTTTGCCTCCGAATGGGTGCTCGAGCACCGTTAGCACCCCCTAGATAACTGAACTGATTGGTAGGGCAGTAGTGTCCCCATTAACGTCAGGGCCACCATAGGTGGGGTTTCTGACAATTGTAGATCATCCCCACCATGGTTGGGTTGAGGTAGGATGTTTCTTTATTTGGAACTTCTAGATTCTCGGAAATGGTACTCTTTTGTGTTGAAATTGTTTTTTTTTTAAGTGTCAAAGTTAACGAAATAGCGACTATTACGGTACTACTGCAAAAAATACAGTCCCGTCGTCCTTTTGAATGCACAATGGGTAGTTAGTATACACGATGGGTACGGTAACTTTGTAAAGTCGAGGTCTGTTTTGGCGTTCCATACTTCATCGTAAAATGTGCTGTGCGCCATTTTTTTAATGTCGGTTCGTCAGTTTCTATTAGATCTATTGGTTTAAAAATGTAGTTTATTGAAGTCTGTCGGTTGTCGTGTTACCGTATTAGTCAGTCACCCAGCTGGTCATCAACTGTTAAAGCTATAGAAGTTAACAGAAATAGAAACCACTAAACAATAGTAGCACATATCTATATTTATTTTTATTTTCTTCCATCGACCGAGTGTATCAATTTCGTCCAAGACATTTGTCTTATTCGTCATTTACAGTTAAGATACTGTATACCTGTAATGCACAATAAAACTAGCTGAACTAAACATTGAAATCTTCCAGTAAAGAGGTAATTAGGCCTTAACAATTTACAGTGCATTTTCTACATGGGTCCATTTTGAACGTAATCCGTTTACTTCTCGAAATATTAAGATGATCTAAAAGACTTTGTAATAAATTTAGGCCTACTAGTAATTATACTGTTTTAAATTCAGCCGATATTC
>JAOTQE010096191.1:0-14268 GCA_025631205.1 Nesometra sesokonis
TAATAAAAATAAGTTTTCATTTGAAACAATATGATAATTAGCTAATTCATTTAGAAAATTTTTCATTGGAACGCCTAATAGTATTTTTTTTTGTGGTATTGAATTTTGTAAAATATGATATCCGATTGTTTTATATTATTTGGGCTATATTTTTTGTAAGACTATGGTTTCAGCCTTTGGCTGCTTGTGAGTCTATGTTGTTGATGAAATAAAGTACACCTGGATATTTAAATATTAGTTATAAAATAATTTAATGAATAATTAATGATTAATTAATAATTTTACAATCAAGGATTTTTATTTCATTCAGATGTTCAAAAAACAAAAATTGGAATCCCAAAAATTTACAACATTTTAAACCTCGTTTTTAAATTAATGACATAATGTTTTAACATTAACAATCTAACATTCTTAATATTAGGCCTTAGGCCTAGGCTAGGTAGGTAACCAGAAGACAATAATTTAGGTATCATTTTTTTTTTCTTTTTTAATACACTTTCCAAATGTGGTTCCTATTTTTAATGAAATTCTATGATGTTGTAATTTTTGTCACGAAGGACTAGGCCCTAGGCATCTACGTCTAGGTCTAATAAGTAGGCTAGCTTAAATATCCATAAACAAGCCTAGGCCCTAGGCCTAGGGCCTATGGCAAGGCCGGTTGTGTTGTAACTTACCAGACCCCAGCTTAGCCTTGTGCAGTTCAGCGTTCTGGGTGCGACATCGCACAGGTAAAACAGACAGATGGTATGCATCGTCCCAGTTGTACTTTGTCCGTTTTTCTAGGCCTGGGGATGCTGGTGTGCATGGTGTTGCTGGAGTTTTTAATTCAGATGCATCAAAGGAACCGTCGTCAACAACAGCAATTAATTGTGTAGTACCAGCTTCAGTGTCAGTAGTTAAAATAGCAGTTGGGGTCCCAGTAAAAACCTGCTCTGACGTCTCACTCACTGCTTCGTTCACTGTTGTTGTGAAGGTATTCTGTTCATTCGGCAAGTCTTCGGAAATATTCTCGGATTCCTCAATGTTTACGGGTACGGAAACTTCTGTCTCCTCCATTCCAATTTCTTTTAGACGACCTAAAAAATCACGAACGTGTATAAAAGTGGTTGTTTTGTGCTTTGGTGAGCTGTTTTGTAGTAAAATTAGATTTATAGCGACTTTTATTTATCTTCAAAACTTTCATATGCTTTGTTAAATCGGCAATGTTCGTCTCTCTCCGTCGAAAATCCAAGATGGCTTCGTTTTGCATTCGGAAATGATGGGCATGCGCTTTAATTCTATTTATTCATAGGACACGACTATTTATCTGTAGGTAAAATTTCTTTAATAGGCGTAGTCGTGCGAAAAAGCGTCTCATTTGAATAAGCGGCCTTCCCTAATAAGCGCCCCTTCAAATTTGAAAAAAAAATCATTTACTGACCCAATCAATTTTTCATAAAAAATTATTGCATGGTAATGTTCCAGTCTCACTTCTTCTAATTTTTCGTGACTCCCGTTCGGAATTCATAAAGTGCGGGTTCTTATTCACGCTAGGTCCCCGATAAATTTTCAAATATAAAAGAAACGTGTCAATGTTAATAAGTTCCCCTATAAATTTGAATAGTGTCCCTTGAAATTGCTAAGATTAACGAAACGCCCGGCGCTTATAATATAGGCCTGGGATTAAATAAATATACGAATAATTCCTTTTCCAAACTATAGGCCTAACATGTTTACAACTGAAATAATAGAAATGTGGATAAAATAATTCCTTCATGGTTTTTTTTTATGCCTCTATTTAATAAATCTAACACCAGAGGCGTACGCGCGCGTACAGAGAGGCGCGCGTTGAATTGCAAACACGCGCACGTCACGTCTCTTGCGCATTTCTGTTTGCGCACATATCAGTTTGTGCCTCTTCATGGTGTTAACAATGACAGTGTGTTATGCCATGCGCAGGGTTGTTCAGTATTTTGTGTACATGTACATTCATATTCCTTTACTGTATTTTTTACCGCTTTATCACAAATGACGTCACGCATAACGGCGATAGAGGGAGGCGGAAGAGTATTATATCGTCTAACCATGGTCTGTCTAACAACAGGTATAAATTTATGATCTTAATTACGGGCCTTATATTGAGTCACTGGAGTTAAACTAACCTCAGAGGCAGATTTATCGGGGGGAGGGGAGGTCAATTTTCTGTGCTTTCTTAAATTTGATTTTTGGGGTGAGAGAGAATCAATAAATAAAAACAGTATAAGGAGGCAAGAAAGTTTTTCGATCGGTGTCTGTCTACAGTATATGGTCTTCGTCTACTGAGGCTAGTCTATTCACTCCTTGTAATTATTACGACGTTTATAATAATTCAAGAAAATCTTTTGAAAACTTATTACGCTCTCATAATCACATTCGATTCAGAATTCGGAAATTAGGCCTGGCATATAATAATTAATTTAATTTAGGTCTATTGTCTTGCAAATTTAGGCTGCAATTTTATTGAGGCTATTTTACTACTAAATTCAGGGGCGGATGCAGACTTTTGGAAAAGGGAGGGGCGGAATGGGGGACGGTAGAGAGTCAAAGTTCGGAGGTCCGGGGGTGTTCGCCAATTTTGGTCAAGAAATGGCCTCAGGGGTGTTAAGGCATTTTGTTTTGTGATTGCTGAATACTTTAATTTTATAGACAGTATTAATAATATTGATACAGGGAGGTATTGATATATGTTACTTTCCGAAAGGGGCCGGGCCGCCCCCACCCCAAATCCGCCCAATTTTGCGCTCGCACAGGCGACGGGTGAGACAAAGACGTGAGTGCTCGTGCGTATCGATGCGCATTTGTGCCTCTTCGTGGTGTCACGTTATTTATAAGACTAATCTTATCAGGATCCTGATTATCAATACAGAAAATTAAAAAAAATAATAATTCTGTGGGTCTCAGTATATTCTGTACCAATGTCGGCCGCGTCGCCGTTCCAATCAATAATCTTTTTTATGGTGAAATAGATCTAACTTATGTTACGAGTACCGTACAATGAATATTTTATAGTTAATAAAATCATTTTGGATTAAAATAATTATTACAGCTATGAAAGAAAATTAGAAATTATGAATTCTTCAAGCGCAGAGAATACTGACGCTAAATAAATCCCTATTTTCTGAAATGGAATGAGCTATAATTCGAATGCGAAATGTGTGGAAATCCCCTCACATAACTTAATCAAAATGAAGCCTTCGAAATGACGAATTTCTTTGGGTTTGATACTGATATGCCTGTAAGTCTATGAGCTTTTTTTGCATGCAAGGCTTAAATAAAATCATGTAACATATGCCATTTATGCTTTCTGCTTTTATTTCAGCCCAGAAGAGGAAGAAATGTTGGCTTACTTTTACCTCATCATTCATGCTTGGTTGCCCAGCCAGGGCAGGAAATACCTCACTGAACGTTTGCAAAGAGCCGTTCCCTCCCGTGTGCATGTGTCCGCTGACCTCTATGCCTAGGCCTAGCTTCTTTTCAAAATACATATTTTCTTGCAGGCCATATTTGCAGTTTGACAGTACAGATTGAAGGTCAAGTGGTCCAGTGTTATGTTGTATTTCATTGTATTTTATTTTAACTAGGTATTATTATTAAAAGAAAGTCAAATTTGATATTACTTTCGATCACCCTCGCCTCGCCGATCGGCTAGCGGGCCTAATTGAATTAACGACTAGTTTGTTCTACTAACTACCTAGTCTAGGTCTTGTCTAGTCTTCCAAATACCTGATAGTAGTGTCAGAAACATAATAAAAGAGGGGTGTACACATACTTTGCCACATCATGGTGCACTCCCCTCTAAATCCACCCCTGAGTCTGCATGCTCCACAGTGCTTGTTGGGCTGGGAATGCAGTTAAGATTTGAAAAATCATTATCAATCCTCAAATGAAAATTACATACAATTACGCACAAATCAAAATTTAGTGTAAAACCAAATAATGTTAAAATGTTAACATAAAATTCCACAACTAATATTATTATATTGACGTTAACCTGTTAATGTTAAATTTAATTTTCTATCTTGTGATATTTATGATTTATTTTAGTCAGTTTTATTTATATTATGTATACAGGGATGTAATGTAGCTAGAAAAATCAAAGGGTGGGCTAGCAACAATGTAAGAGTGGGTGTCATGATGACTAAAAACAGTTTTTTTTTTCAGAGGCTTAGGGTGGGTGGCAGGTTAAAATTAGGCCAGGTGAAAGGTCTTGAAATAAGCTTTAGGGTGGGTGGAACATTTTTAGGGTGGACGGCCCTGCCCACCACCGCCCTGCTTAATTACATCCCTGTGTATACAAGGAAAGAATACAATTTCTAAATTGTAGTAAAGGAAGGGTCTACTAATTACATGTTTATTAAACAAAGAGATGGTGAACTTCCTTTGAATGCTTGATCCCAAAGTGCAGTTCGATGAAAATGCCTCTAAGAAAACAAACTGTGTCCAGAATCCAACCAATCAGATTTCACCAAATTACTACATAGGAAACAATGCTCCCAATATCACATAGAATTTAAACACATGATTTGCTACATAGAAAACAGTCCACCCAATATCACGTAGAATCCAAACACATGATGTGAACATTTGCCCAGTCATGGAAGTTGGAGACACTAAACTTTTATGACAATTTTTGAATTCATCAATGAACTGCATAAAATTTAATTCAAAATTTAGACACATTGATGTTGTATTACAAAAGTGTGTTGAAAATATTATTATAAAACAGTTGTCATCATTTAAAAGGGAGACATTTTGAAGTATAGGCAGAGGGATTAAACTATGGAGGAGAAGGCATGTCCCCTTTACCTTAAAAATAATAATAAAGGATTCAATTTAAGTCATTGTTTAATTTCTTATATTCTTGACGGCACCCAATGAATTTTGTGTATAAAATTTAAAAAAAAATTGTAATAGAGGTTCTAATAAATCTATAGGTCTAGACCAAAAAAACTGTTATCATCATGAGATTGATGGAAGTTATGTGTAAAACTGTATCTCTGTCTATAGGCCTATATAGGCCTGTACTGTAAAAACAATGAGATAGCTGTCTATCGAAACAATGAGAGCCATCTCAAATTTGTAAAAAAGTTCAATAACACATGACATGTGACCATTTTCAAAACCAAAATTTTCATTTCTCTCAAATCTGGAATGGCCTACCAGTGCACATAAGGTCTGCAGAAACCTGGCAGTATTTAAATCACTGCTCAAAACGCATATGTTTTTTCCTATTTAAACTACTCTCAGTTGTTTTTTTACCCATCTCTTTGACTTGGGAGGAGCACCATGAGCACATATTACGGATATGGCACTATATAAATCTACCTTATTATTATAATTATTATTAAATTATTATTATTATTGTTATTGTTATTATTTATTATTATTTATTATTATTAATTATTATTATTATTTGTAATAATAATAATATATTTGTTTTCTTCGTCAAGCTTTCCCAGATGACTATAATTCTTTTTCTGACTTATGATTGTTTCTCACAAATAATTACATCATATATGATCTAAGTTAATTTATTATTCATTAAATTAATATTGTATTGTCTTGGTATATTAAATTAAAATTAAAATTGATTGTTTAACTTTTACTAAATATTATCATGTTTTTCCAATGTTTCAGCCTCTGGAGGAGTTTCCAGAGGGGTTAGAAGATGAAGAATATGATAATTTTAACGATGAAACATTTGGATCAGGAGCAGTCGGTATGTATAATCCAAATTAATTACTGTATTTTTGTATGATTTTGATTTGTTGATAAAATTGATGAAATGCAAAGAATGCATTTGCAGGTGGGTGAAATTAATGAAATACAAATGATGCATATGCAGGAAGGAGGCAATTTCTGAAGAAGGCTGTTAATAGAAATAATTCAGGTTTAATATAGCAGCACACTATAGGGCCTTGTCTGAAAAGTTCTGTATGGTAATCTTGTGCTCCATGCTTTCTGGCTGTGTTGTATACCACATTAACAGTCTTTGATGTCTTTTTAATCTATTTGCAAGTAAAGAAAAATGTTGCAATTGGTGTACTGCTTTATCAATTTTGATTTAGACATGTTTTTTAGATGACATTTTTTCTGTATATTATAGATGAATGGCAAGTTGATACATATGACAAAGGGTTTTCAGAGACTATTGGTAAGGTGACCAATAAGCATGGATCAACACAGTCTAAAACACCACCAAATGATTCAGGCTTTGCAAGCGCTGAACTACTACAGTTTCAGGAGGTATAGTTAAAATAACATTAATCATCTAGCACCAAATAATAGTGATGACGGTGATGATGACGACGCGACTCCATCGATGGGGACAACGATGATTGTGGTGGTGATAATGATGATGATGAGGAGAAGGAGCAGGAGGACGATGATGACAATGATGATAATAAGATTATATAGTGCACATGCTACTTAAAATGTTCAAGGCACTTTTTATTCTTTTTTTCTATGCATCCCATAGCAAGAACATTAGTATACCTGTACCTTGAATCACTGTTTTGGCAAACAAGGCTACTGTAAAACCCTTTATTTTCATGGCCCTAAATTTTCACAATTTTAAATATTTCGTGGCCTTTTTTTTTGCGATGGGACGTTTTAATACATAATATTTTCGCGATTTTTACCCTTTATGTTGCACACAATGACTGTTATTTTGTTTATAAAATTTATGTTTTGATTGAAGACGATGATGTTAGTTTTAAAAATTGTCCATAATGGCAAAGTCTAGACCCGATCGACCTACCTCTATGAATGATTTAAGGATTTTTCTAGCGGATCTTGCGATCCTTCTGTGTTACCTACATCAAAATCGCTAGGCCCAACCAAACAAAGTTAGCTAGGCAAGCTGCCTAACCTAGGCCGATTTCGTGCGACAAATTTCACGATTTTATTCACCAATGTCCGCGTAGAATTCCACCCCTCCATTAGGCTACGATTGTTTATTGATCATATATGACAAAAGTCTGCTTTAAAAAATCTGATTTTTTTAATTTTTAGTTTAAAATCATTTTTTATTTGCCCATGTGCTCGATTGTGAGCTGACCCGACCGCGAAGCAACCCGGATGTAGCGCCAGAACTCTTTTCATCTGAGAACAAAATGTCTGCTCCTAGTGACCTCGCTTGAAATATTTCCTTTCAAATACGGATTTATTTTATCGATAACAAGGAGATGTTGAGAGCCAAAACTCATATAAGAGATGCATTTATTACATATCAATTTGCAAAAAGTAACAAAATTATTATTTAAGGTGGTCATCTATTAAGAATTATATTGATAGTATTTATCACTTGTTAATTATTTTTTTAGAATGAACTGGAGCAGAGTATCACTCAACTGGTCTTGGATGAGGAGCTTGATGATCCAGCTATAATGACATCAACCCGAAGAAATCCTTCACATGTATCTGTAAGTGACTACCGTAAAAAAACCCTTTGTTTTTATGACCAACTCGTTTTTGCAACAAAACAGTAAACCTGGAAATTAAGGGTGTGCTTCTACTGAAAAATATAAAATAATCGATTACAATTAATCTGTATTTTTTATGAGTGCCCTTCAATATGCCTGCATTGCAACTTATATTTTCCCCTCACTCGCTTGGCTACAGTAGGAGTAGGCCAGTTGTGTTGTGCCTCAGCAGCTTGACTAAAGTCATACTAATAACTGGTATTTTTGTTTTATAGCAAAAAAGTGCACAGCGATAATCGGTTATTTGCCATTCTAAACACTTAATCAATAGCATGTTTCAATTGCTTTTTTGCAGAAAAAAAAAATTATTTTTTAAAAATCAAAATAAAAATGGAAGTAAAAAATCCTTGCACTGTTTTTGTTGGTTATTTTTTACTGAAATTAAACTTGCCTAAGTTGACTTAGAAGTCAAATACATTTTTCATACTAGATTAATTTGTTTTTCATGGTAAGTCAAATTTTTTCTAACCTTTTTTTAAAGCCACTTTCGATTCAACTTTGGGTAGTTTCACTGTACATATGCACACCTTCTAAGTCTCTAGAATTGTCCCGTAGTCATGGCAGAAAATTTGGCAAACAAATACATAATTTCCAGCATTTCTGATTTTACCAAGATTTCGTCAAATTGAAAATAGGGCATTTTTATAAGCCCAATACCTTTGAACAATGTTTATACTACTCTATTATTTCTCAATTTCCAGGCATACATAAGAGCATCTTCTCCTGCAGCTCCATTTAGTGAAGACCTGCTATCTCCAGCAAACAACATCTGGGGCTCACCAGCACGTTCAACTTTAACCAAAGAGGATGAGTTGAAAGCTCTTCTTGGTATCGGTCAAAACATGAATGATGCCAGGCTGCAGGTAAGTGACCACAAATCCTCAAATTATTTTTGAATTTGTACTTAATTTTCTTTTTCTTTCCGAGTTAGGTATCATTATAAATAATGATAATTGAAGTGCCAAAATATTTGTAAGTAAAATGAGTCTCATTGTTGGAAAATCAAAAATATAGTTCCTGCTTTATTCTAATGGCGTATAATATAAGTTATAATCTAAACATTAAATGATATTGTAGGTCCAAAGAATAAGATATTGAATTTGTATGGAAACATATTTCCATATCTCAGAAATTCTGCTTAAATGACAAAAACTGACAAAAAAAGTATTAATAACAAAATGTAAGTACCATACAATTGAATCTCTTGTAAGCAGACACCCTCGGGTCAGTTTGAAGTTTCTGCTTACTAGAGGTATCCACTTACGATAATTTCGGCCGATAGAGGGCCAAGCCTTGTAAAATAAAGTATGTACTTTTAATTTCACGCGAATGGCCTCTCAAATTTTTAAAAATCATATTCTATATTTTATTCAATATTATCATGTTTTAAGGTCTATTGATTTTCACCCATTAGAATTTTAGTATATTGTACAGAAATTTTATTTGATGTACAAAAATCATTAAAGTTTCCAAGATGTCTGCTTATGGGAGGTAAATTAACATACAAAATTATAAATTTTAAGTTAAAAGTTCCACAGCTGGCTTTTTTTCTGTTTTTTATTGCAGTCCAGTTTAGAGAGCATCAAGGATGGTTGGTATTAGAAGTGTTCACTATAATAATTTTACTACTAGAGCCTTTTCTCCTTTCAACAATTGTATTATTCTTATGGCAATATCGAGGATTCCTAATAGGGGCCAAGCATAATAGCAAGCTTTCGATTTGCGATGACGTAGAACGTGAAATGCGCCTAGAAAATAAGCATTCTCAGCCCTGAACGCAGTCGTGTGTGTTCTATGTTCAGTCGATTTCAAAACCGACGACGCCCTCATAAATTCAGAGAGAAACTTACTTTCTACAATTACTGCAGCGATTTTGTGAGCTTAGATGGTATTAAACCTCACTTCCATCATTATTGGTACTACGTCGTGGCCTGGACGCAAAAATGACCCAACAACCATTCCAGATACATGGTTACAATGCAACACACATAGTTATGTGTGATGTTGGCATGATGTGCGTATGTTCCACTTTCCACATCACAAATCAAAAGTTCTCTAATGATGGTTTAGTACCAAGTATGTGCAATATAATCTGGTTTTTTTTGGACATGCATTATATTTAGTGCTCCCAAAACTTTCCAAAAACATGTTAAGACATAAGAACAATTTTATCACAAATATTTTGCCGTCTTGAGTGTCGATGAGAGGAAAGTGATAATTTTGTTTAAACAAGCTACTATTTATCTATAGTTTAAACAAATTTTTTATTGCTTTGAAAGGATTCAGCCATTATGTCGGCCATACCATCCAACCAAAAACGTGTAGTAACAGCAGAAGAACTTGAGAAAGATTTGCGTAGTAGGGCACCGCCAGCGAGGTCAATCTCGCCTGTTATTGGCTCTCCACCTGCTTCTTCCATGATGCCTATTGGAACCCCACCAAGATCCCACTTCATGTCAATGTCAACCAGTCCAGCTATACCTTTACAGGTTGGTTTGTTTTTAACTTTTCTTTTTATTTAAAAATATTGTAGGCTTTGTCAAGCTGGAACAAATGGCAACTGAACTCATCTGGTCCAAATACTGTAAAACTTTGATATGTTGTCAACCATTAGTTAGGACAGTCGGTAAAATGTTTAAAATGTTACATGCGATTAAATTCAAGTGTGGGTTTAATTCTCCTTCAAGACTATAAAAAAATAATCCTGTTTTTAAACAGTATCCAACTCAAGCAACCTCCTAACTTTTTGGTGTTCAAGAAAAAAGAATAATTATTCTGATTACTTGCTTAATCAGATGGTAGCTAAAAATCCTTGTATGTTGAAATACGCTGGTATTCTACTTCTGGGATAAGGACTATAAACTGTAGGCTCAGTGTATGCAATGGCTCTTGTGCACTTAAAAAAACCAAATGCATCTTTTGAGATGAGTAGTGGTTACTCCGGTGTACTTTTCCACACATCCCCTGCTGTGGACAGCAGAATGTAGTGCCTGTTTTGTGCATCAGGACATGACTTGACTCTTAGTGGAGGAGAATATCATTGAATGTGTGAACATAATGTCCACAGCGCCAGTGACAAGTTATGGTAGTGACTTCAGGTGCGTTATAGATGTCAAATTATTATAAATGCCAAATTCTTATCTTTTTCATTATTGATACTATAAAGACTTCTGTGTTCCATTTGTACACTGTGGATTTTATGCCAGTATACAGTTTTGTTATCTTTTTCTTGTTATTATCATTTTCATTATTATTATCATTGTTATTATTTTTATTATTATTAGTTTTATTATTATTATTATATCTGCCTGTTTTATGCTGTTTTAAACAGTGGAAACTGAAAGATACATTGTAGAGCGTACTTATCTTAAAATCAAATATTTTTTTTACAGTCTCCTCAAATTTTACCCTCACCTATGCAACCAAATATTCACCAATTGACTCAGCAAATCCTGCAGAAAACTGGGGGAAACGGAAACCCCCAACAGATCAACCACATGATCCAAAACATGATGCACAACAGTGGGCGTGTTTCACCAACACCAATAGTGAATGCTATATTGGCAGGCTTGGCTCAGGGACATGCTCAGATGAGTCCTAGGCTAGGCTTCAATAGGCCTCCCTTCCCTCATCTGCAACATCAGTCTAGGCTGACATCGTCACCAATGTCAATGCCTGGTAGAGGACGTTCCACACCAGGGCATCATCAGAGAGGTGGTATGATGGGCAGTCCACATCAGCATAGTCCTCATCAACATAGTCCTCATCAACAAAATGCTTATAGGTTGGTAGAAATTCAAATATAATACTATTTAATTAATGTGGTATTTGCCATTAGCACTGCATGAATGTCAATATTGAACTGGATGTACGACATCAGCAGATGCCAAGCCTAACTTTATGTTGTATAAATTGTTGGATGCCTTCTTTTAGGGAACTAGATATCTACTGAGTCTAAAAAAATTGGAATTTGTTGAACCATCAGTTGACAAGACTAGCCAAACAATAGGCCCTAACCTAATTAGTTTAGTATTTCAATGATAATTATAAAATTGAATGCTTATTTTCTGGAATTGCAGAAAAATGAATGTTTTTAACAGATTTTGCAATTGTATAAAGCTAAGCGTACATCGACCTTGCGACTGGAAGCAACTGAACTGATCGTTTGCGCACACCGTTTACATCAACAGCAACTGATCAATTGGTAACTGGCGGTATCTGTATATTTCATATCCAGAGCACATACATCGAAATGGCAACTCATGTAAACAAAGCTGTTTTCTGCTGAACATCTTCCATAACCATGATCCTTGTTTATACCATTCCGGAATATGATGAGTTGAAAAGTCAATGCATCTTCACGGATACATCAAAATTTCGACAATGTACCTTCAAGATGGCAGTCCATTTTGCCTGCCTATTTAAATAAGCCTTTGCAAGTTGTATCAGAGGCAGGCCCTCTCCACATTTTGACAAAAGCAATCTTCAGCTGCCTCTGACCATTGCATTTTGTTCGCCATCTTTCTTGGTTATAATTGGGTCAGATGATGTCTCATGCATGCCGAAAATTAGCAGTACAGTATGATTGAAATTTTATCATTACTTTTTTAACTTTTTATAACGATTCAAAACATTGGCATTTTTAGAATAATGAAGGAAAACAGGTTTTAAAGGAGACAAGCTGAAAGGCTTCATATAAATTGTCCACATCTAGAACTTATATTTTACAAAGTTTTACATATACTATTTATATATAATATAGTATTTAAATATATTTTTATCATATTTAAGAATATTGACAAACTTACATTGCAGACAATTTTCAGGGAGCCATGGCGATGGATACAACAGGAATTATAATCAAAATTTCCGTTCACCAAATCAGTATGGACAGTTGTAAGTATCACTAGAACCGCAATGATTATGCTACTGTTATTCTTGAGTAAAGAATGATAGGTTAAAATATACGCAGTGGCTATTGTTACACCAGTCGTATTCTCAATTTTCTAGGCTATTCTTACACCACTCTAAAACGCATGCGCACTTAGGTTTATTTTGGACATTGGCAAATTCACAAAAACAATCGTGACCGTGTAGGCTAGGCCTAGGCTCACGCGGTGCAATTGCAAATGGTCAGTTTCGGCGGTTTGTGGCGTGGCCATTTATAACAAGGATGGATTGTGAAAACAATAGTAGTAGTAGTTACACTACCGTAGTTATGTAAATTTGGCCATTATTTTGGCTAAACTAGACATGAACTCGCCACTTTTGACAAGATAGCAGATCCGCATGTTACACAATGTAATTTGAAGATTGTACTTTGGTAATGCAATTTAGTAATGTGGTCCTGTTATCAAAATAAGTAAAAGTGACACAAACAAGTAAATCAGAAGCTAATTTATAAAGTTTGGATAAAATTTAAACTCGGATAAGTATATCATATTCATATCTTGCCATTTATTCAAAGTTTACACTGTGATGACATCATCAAATTTGATAATAAACTTAACATTACTTTTAAACAATTACATCTACAACATGCAGTATTGAGATTTCAAAGAAAATCGATGGCCAATTTTCGAGATAACCACACATAACTATAGTACATATCATGTAATTATTTAAAAATCATGTTTTTTAAATGTTAATAATGAATTGATGATGTCACAATTTACAGGCAACCTCAATTACTCCTGATATCCTATCTATAGGCCGTAGGCCCTGTTACGGCACATTTTGGTAAATTGCACATTTTGGTAAATTACCAAAATTACATTTTGGTAATTTACCAAAATGTGCCATAACTATGTTACGGCACATTTTGGTAAATTTACCAAAATGTGCAGGACATTGACTGCACATTTTGGTAACTTCAATAATCACACAATCATCACAAAGATACATTGCAAGTGCAATTGGTTTTTGACCCCACCGAAAGAATTCGTAGCCTAAGGGGACTATGAAACGGTGTGGGTGTGTGTGTGTGATGTGCTCGAAATTATAAGATTTACTTCTAATTGCTCGAGCGGGGTTGGTGAAATCTGTCCATAATACGAACTTCATCTGTCCACAAATCGTGTTCTATCTGTCCACATTACGAGCTTATGGCCTTGTTCACAGTACGTGTTTTTTTCTCTGTCGGCAATACGGGTTTCATCTGTTCACAATACGTGTTTATCTGTCTACAATACGTGTTTATCTGTCTACAATACGTGTTTATCTGTCCACAATACGTGTTTATCTGTCCACAGTACGTGCTGGTGCTCTTGTCCACAATACCTGCGTTTTATCTGTCCACAATACATATTTTATCTTTCAACAATACGTCCACATAATGGGCTTAGGGCCTTATCCAAAATACGTGTTTATTTCTTTGTCCACAATAAGTGCTTTATCTGTCCACAATACGTGTTTTATCTGTCCTCAATACAAGCTGAGGTGCTCTTGTCCACAATACGTGTTTTTTTATCTGTCCACAATATGTGTTTTGTCAGTCTACAATACGGCTTAATAATTTGTCCACAATACGTGGTTTTTTTTCTTTGTCGGCGTTACGGGCTTCATCTGTCGGCAATATGTGTTTTATCTGTCCACAAGACGGGCTGAGGTGCACTTGTCCACAATACGTGTTTTTTTTTTATCTGTCCACAATACGTGTTTTATCTGTCCATAATACGGGCTTGGGGCCTTGTCGACAATACGTGCTTCATCTGTCCACAATACCCAGTTTGAAATTTAGCTTTAACCTGGGAAGAAAACTACACTC
>JAOTQE010096202.1:0-14266 GCA_025631205.1 Nesometra sesokonis
ACAGGTTTAAGATCCACACCTGATTATGTTTTTATCCTGTATAAATATGTTTGAATAAATAAATAAATAAATAAATAGTTAGTAAGAGCATATTATTTTTAAATAATAAAATAATAATGATAATGATAATCATAATGATAATGATAAAAATAATGATAATGATAATCTAAAATACATTTGAGACCTTGTATCTCAAACTGGCAATTGTTTAAAGGCGTAGGCCACCTTATGAAACTAAGCTACCTTATTATTGCATTGTACATCGACTTGCCCCAAGTCGCTTATATTTGGTCGATTTTTAAAATAACTCAGTATGGGACGTCAATAGCGCCTAAAAAGGAATCAATCATTAAAAATGACTAACGCAACCATAAGGTATGTGAGACAGGCTACATTGTACAGTACAGTTTATAGAGTTCTCTACTGTTACGTGGCACACTTTGCTGCTAGCAGTAATGAAAAATGCCGCACCGATAGGCAAAGAAAAGTTGTTGGTGTTTGTCTCTAACTTACGGTGTTGTATCATGGTATTTTAAAGTTAATTTTACATTTTAGTTAATATTGGACCTAAAGGTGATATCTAATAATTGTAAGCTTTCCGTTTATAGTACATTCTGATGGTAAATTATTACGTTTTAAAATGTCTCTATGCGAAATTCCTATACTAAAACATACGACTGCACAATCATTCTGGCATAAAAATTACCCTAATTATGGAAACAATGGGCGCCACCTATTGTTTTTATTGTGACGTAAACGATATTATTAACAGCACGGAAGAAACCAGCGATGGTTTCAATTACAAGACATAGGCCTACAGAAGATCTAGATAATCAACACAGTGTATTAGTTGTCTTTGTAAATTATCGTTAATCTACAAACACAATTATATTCAACACAGTAAGATTGATAAAAATATACATACGACATATTGTTTCATCGCTTTTATCGGGACAGTCATATTTTCCATCACACACCACGTCTGTAGGGAACGGTGTAAACTCTTCCGGACAGGTGAATATATTATCTAAATAGTAGATAAAAGCATAGTTGTAGAAATGCATAGAAACTGCTGTTATATATCGGATATGCAACAATTGAGGCTAACATTATGCTACGATCAGTTTTAGATTTATGACCGTTTGTAAAATACCACAAGATACGTCACAAAGAAGTACAAACTGTAATGCGTGCATACATAAAAGTCTGATAAGAGACGCAAAACGCGCGCTTGTAGTGTTTAACAAAAATGTGAGCGGTTTGTAGGGGCCGCGGAAATGGTTCGGCATGATTTTGCAGCAATTGTGGTCATATCCCAATTTCGATACATAGTGACAATTTATAAATCATTTATGTACAAAATGCAGTTTTCAATCTTCTAGAGGTTTCATGTTTTGGGTGTTTTGATCTCAGACCCAACCATAGTAGAACAAGGGAACAGTTAAATTAACTGTTTCCAGGTAGAACTGACGTCGGTGAAGATCATAACCTTATTACGTGCGCGAACCCTGCATTTTTCCAAATTTATGGATGTGATGTACAAAATTAATGAGAGCTATTTTCGAGCATCTAGAATTGTAAATTCTAACAATTTTCGACACCTCACCCTTAAACACGGTGGCTCTGGCGTTACCAATCAGTAAATCCTTCCTCAGCTCCCCCCACGCCCCGGTTTGTGGCTCCACGCGTACCCTTGAGTCTATGTGGTATCGACATACTGTACCTTCTACTATTTTAAGGACAAGTTTGAACCCGCTGTATTCGATTGAGTAATCAGATTTAAAACGTATCCAAACTGTATTCGATGGTGTCACAAAGGTTGCATTCATTTCAGAACGAATACTCTCCATTTTAGTCTCCATTATATACGGGTTATCACCAAACCCGATCTCTAGCACGTCAAAGCCGTCCTCAATTTCGACACTAATAACATCGATCTGTATCCTTGTAGATGGCGGGGAAGTACGTCGCCACAAGCATTCTGTATTGGTTTCGTAGTCTTCTGGATAGTTTAGCGACGTCACCTCGTAGACGTCACCAGATTCGAGTATTACAGAATCAAAACAACCTGTAAACATAGTAGAAATATAAATGAGGCATGTCATGGAAAACCATCAAGTTGTAGAAAAATTGAAAATTAAGTGTTTGTTATAGCCATGTTCTACTTTTTGGAGGCTTTAAAATGATGGGTCAATTAACAAAATCAGACATCTATAACTGAAGTTATTGGACAAAATATACACAAATTTCCTTTTTTTTCTTTATTATATCCTGTTGTTTATTTGCTTATTTCTTAATAACTTCCTGTGCGACAACTTGGTGGTTTTGCAATGACTGGCCTCAAATGGTGATATTTTTTATTCATTCGTTGTTATAAGACACCCATCCGGGAAGGTCCACGGTAAAATTATTCCCATGTACCTCTGGTGGTGATTGTGTTGCACAACGGGAGAATATTCCAAACTCTATGTGCTACGCTGCAAATGGAATCAACTGCTTAACGTTTCATTCGAAAGATGGTGTACTACTAACTTGTATTTGGTCTCTGCAGCCCAAATATGAAGAAAGTATAGCGATGTTCTGCCGAAAGAGAGCCAAAGGATGGGATATAAGATTATTTGTGTGGATTGATAATAATTGGGTTGAAAAACAAGAAAACGGGGTTATAAAATTGTGGTCTTTTATAGCAACGGTGGAGAAAGGAAAACAACTTTTAGGCCGCGGTTTCCATGCTTAAAATGTAAAAATAGAAACCAGATTATGAGATCATTACGAACGTAAATAGGGGGTATCGCAACTTTGCGAACTACGATAATGGAAACAAATACGTCATAAATACTTTTAACCTTTGAGCTAAACATCGGTAAATGTCTGTCAGCCAATTAGTATATTTTCAACGATCATCAACTACTTGTAGATTACAAATTTTAAAGCATTTACTTTTATCATATCATATCAATTTGCAGAAACGAAAGTTATTTTTCCGTTTTTGTTATCGTATTTTGTAAAATTGCGAAAACCCCCTATAGTCTAAACAATGAATTCGTTACACTACCTCTAGTGTATTTACTGCAAATTACCTCCTCTTCGGTGGTTCCTTCTGGATAAGAACTACAGTAGAAGGGCCAGTCGTACGTTGTATTGAAATCAATACAACTGACTTCGACGTCTTCGCATGTCTGCCTACAGGGCATCAATGGATCCGGATCAGTAATGCATTGTGGGAAGAGCTTAGAACACATAAGAAATATAGTGTAGTTGTGGCAACTTAGGAACTCTTCAACATCTTCTGGATGTTCGCTAAGATCATTTCCATTCGGAAAGAACGTATGACGGTACGGTAGCACACTGCGACAGGTAGCATCTGGTATATCAACACACATAACTGTGGTATAAAAATAGGGATATATAAATATTGAGCGGTGACTTCTAGGAATTGGGCTAAAAACTACGTTATATATATGGAAGCGAAGAGAGCAGCAGAAGATCGTTTGAGAGACGACGACGAAGATGAGGATTATGATAATGATACGCAGCCAGATTCGAACCCGACATCATCAGCATTGGTAGACAAGCATGTTAACCACAGAGCTACAAAGCAACTACAGAGAAATTCAGAAAATGGAGTATTCTGCCGAATTTCATGGGGACTTTCCTTCAAAGCGAACACTGTGATGAACTTAGACAAGGAGTGCAATACTGGCAAATAATCGCTTAGTATGTTGCAATATGTTATTAAGATAATAATAGATACTTTGCGTAGATACTTTACTTAACGTTTAGATTTTACATAATCCATGGAGAGTCGTACTGAGGTCAATAAAAAAGAACATGGCATCAGGATTGATTCTAACTCAGGGCTTCAGGACTGGAAGAAGAGCCTATTGGCTACCAACCTCCACTCCATTTCCAAGGTTTACTGGCTGCCATAGTTTGAACTCTATATTTTATTGGTTTTTGTATGGAGTGGGGTTTTGGCGTATGACAAAATTCGAACACAAAATGTGGCTTAGTGTCCACTAGAATCCACACCACATCACCCCACCCAATGACGGGAGCATCTTCCCCAAACCCGATTCTCGTACTGGTAATGTCTAGAGACAGGAACCTCCACAATGTTCCCTGTCTGCAAGTGACAGTAACGCAAACTATACCATGTAGTATCCTATGATGTTCTTATCTGGAGACATTCAACAGTGGATGTTTAAGAATTAAGACATAAAAAATACACAAAATAAAGAATTTTTATAAGAAAAAAAATAAAACAATGTATTAGTAGCAATTACGGTTATGATTTTCTTGTCATTTGAGTCATAATATTCACGGTTGTATACCACCGACAAAAACAGGAACAGCTCCCCAATTCCTGGATATGCCCCTGAACTTATCCAATTCGCCCTGGACTTGTTATTGATAGACGGCCAATAAATTCGCCCTAGACTTTGTATTGAAAGACGGCCAATTCAAAGTAAAGCATCTTACCTGCATCGGGTCTTGTTTCTGCTGTTGTTAGTGAGTTTGATGTGAACTTTGACCTCGCACGTGCAACTGCTGACCTCGTGAAATTCCTAAATCTTTGATCATTGTCAACTTCTTCTGGTATTTCCAAATGCACAGCCTCCGTGGACACATCTAAACCCTTGGGATTCTGTTGTGTTACAACATTGATAGTATCGTGCTGTACTGTAGAGACAAATAATAACAGATGTTTACAACAATGTGTACAACTGTGATAACGATATGTGAAAGTAGATTAAAATAAAATAGTAATTTAAATCTACCTCATATTTTCTACAATTGTATACCTTTTCATGTTATTTTTATGGATTTACAGCACATGTAAATATTATAGTAGTTTTATATTATTCATATGTTTTAGGCCTATCATTTCACTTCTTACTATCTTCTGAACAGGTGTATTTACACTTGTTTATTTGTGCACAGTGAAACGTATTCGACATAAATAATTTACAAGGTAATAAAAATGTGAAAATTTAATCTCCAAGGGAAATGCAACCATATTTATTGTAAACGATAAAAAGAGTTCCATTTTGTATTTGAAGGTTTTTTTTAATGATATTATGTAAAAAAAATTTTATAAGATAAATTAAGATAAATTACTACATAAGGCCTATAATAAATAGGAATATTTACAGAAGGTAAAAATTCTCCTAGTATACAAATATATTGAAAAAAAAGAAACACAAAGACAATTTATGCAAGTATCATTAAACTTACTCTTTTCGATCGAAACTGGTGATTTCAAAAAGAAGACTGTAATAGATATAAAATAATATATTCAGTTAATGTAAAGAAGATAAGATGAGTCAAAGTTTACGTTGTCGTATGAACAGGGATAATACAGTAATACAAATCCTTATTTGTACCTACCTACGAATTAAAGAAGGAAGAAAAAACAGAGACGAACCTCAATCGGATTTTGACAAGAAAATACATCTTATTTCGCCCATTTGACGCTCTTTGTGGTGAAATTATCGGTTTTTGGTTTTCTAGTTCCTTCTTTAGTCCTATTTCCTTGAAAGAAGGTGTTTCGAAGGGTGCTTGACCCAATTGTAATATTTATATACTCAGTTTATTGTTGTCAAACTTTGAACGAGGGTGCTCGATCATCTTATTTGGAATAATGAACACATTGTTAGAATGTAGGGCTACACCACCAAAAATTACCCTCTTAATATAAAAGTGAAGTGAATTAAAAAGACAAAAATAATTAGAATTATCAGAAGCGACATTCGTAAAGAGTGAATTATCAGCATTTCAAATCCACTCTTGTGGAGTGAACCTTCCCCAAAATGGTGAATAAAATTTTTAGCCATTTGTAGTGAATTTTTTACTCTTTTTTACGTGGTTTCTCCACTTCTCAAGCTTAGGTTTGGATTTTCACTATTTTACAGTAAGAGAGTACACTACCAAAATTATAGAAAAAATAATATTTCGCCAAACTAAGCAGTCCTAATTGGAAATGACATTGCCACTACAGAGTATAAACGAATACACGGACACTTAATAATCATTAGTTGCGGATCTAGGGAGTTTCACCGGGCGCTTTGGCAAACCCCAAACGAATGAGGGCCGCCTCTAAATGGGTAATATACGGCTCTGGGGTCACCAACTATGAATAGGCCACCGGTAGTGAGAATGAATGTTTTTGTTTTTGTTTTTTAAGGTTATTTTGTGGTTGACAAATCAAAACAGAGAGCTTTTCGTCACAGTTTGTAACGCCAAAAACTGGGTCGCGTAGGAATTGACAACACTCAAAGCGCGATATTGGATCCGCCTCTGATTTTTACAATAAGTTTATAAAAAATTATTTATCTAACCTACAACAGGTATACAAAACACAAACAGGCATAAAATTATAGCCACTGCAAACAACAGACAACTTCTGGGATGCTTTTTACTTGGTTCAATATTCGATGAAAATGACGGACATTGTGGTTCAATCTCGAGAGTTGTTAGAGTCATCGTACATCCTTCAGTTTCAGAATCGTTAGTAATGTTGCAAGATGATAATTCAATTCCCTGAAGAGAAAAATTACACTTTGTAAATATAAATTTATAATGGAGGCTATTTAATTATTTTTTATACTATAATCTATAAATTCACGAAGGGATATTTTTAATAAATCGCGAGTAACATTTAGATCCTTTACTCAACGGTGTTTTATGTTTGGCCATACTTTGATACTAATTTTTACCACCTAATGAACACCAGTCAATTCATTAAAGTTGACTGAGACAATTAGTTATTGATAAATAAAACGACACCGCCTTCGCTGAAGTATCATATTTAATATAGCTCATGCGTGCTTGTGCGGACTGCACTATTTAATATTTGTATTACCACATTTCAATCATTTCTTGATATTCGAGTTATTCCTAGTAGTGATGATAATTATATAATATTGAATGCACTTGCGATGGATACCAAAACAATGAGCAGTGGAAAAGTACCGAATGATTCGAAAACGAGTTCAATATTTTCCATAGCGAGTCCGTACCCCCTCCAACCCAGTGTTCAGTAATTTGACTCTTAGTGTTCCAATAGTATATAATACTAAACTTAAAAACTGCATAACTTAATAATATAAACAAGCTCAAAGTGGTGCATACTCCATGGAATGGAGAACTGAAACCTCGTGGATAAGTTTTACTGTTAACTGTTACCATACCGTACCGTAGGTAGACACTCATGCGTAAAAATTTTGTAATTTGTCCACATGAAGAACAGGGGCAGATTTAGGAGGGGCGCAACCGGCGCGCGCCCCCTCCCCCTCCTATTATCGTCAAAACGCAGTTGCTCCCCCATTATAGTAGGTGGGCCGGGTCCAAAATTTACAACAAAAACCCAAAATACGACTAAAATACGGGACCAGAGCACCAAAATAGGGGAAATTAGTTTTTTTTTGTTTTTTTTTTGCTCGTCAGGAAAAAACTAAGAACCACGCCCACCCGGAATTTAAAAGTACGCCCCCCCCCCTTTCGGTGGTTCCTGGATCCGCCCCTGAAGAAGATCAAAAACAAGAAGAAGATCTTTGGTGGCTTCTTGACTCCGTTCCACTGAGTAAAGATGTTTTCATAGAGCGCTCTATACATTTAAGTGTCAGATCACTAGTTAACCGTACATTACCGGATGTTTTTGAAAAAAAATGACACTTTAAGAAAGTCTTGAAGACATCAATGAAAATCGGAACTCTTTACTCTTTCCAATTTTTCTACTAAAAACATGCAGAACAAAGGCGTATCTAGGAACTGGAAATGGGTGTTTAACACCTGTCCCATTGGAAAACAACGAAAACCATTTTTTTGTTTCTATTCCTGGGTGTTCGTTTCCTCTAAAAGGAACACTTGAGGGATTAATAGGCCTGTTATTGCACAGCTCTGAAGCAGGTGCGTGAGGTAGAAGGTGTGCGTGTTTGCGCGAGCACCTTAAAAACCCCTCGGGATACGCCAATTAAAAAAAATATTGGGTTTAAATGTTTGGAAGTATCCTCCAAGGTGAATGTAAAAATGAGATAGGAATATGATTTGATTTGGGGCCGGAATATCTCAGATTAGCCTTGTTTAAATGAAACGCCAGAAAAAAGTGGTTCTTTCTAACCCCACGCTACTTGTTTACAGAGGATTATATGAACGGCATTGTCTCGAAAAGTCATAATGTTCAAGATCTAGTCTACGACCATCCCAGTACTTTGTAGTTATGCACGAACTGTAGTACAGGGCCATTCGATATGTAAACAGCAGAAATCATTAAAAAAACATAATATATAGAACATAATATACAAAAATAAAGACGGCTTACTTACATGATCTGTATAATTAGGATTATACAATCCATATTCTTGATTGTCGTCCATCTTTTCAGCAACACAACTGTTTCCTTTCTTTAAAAAATATTTACATTTTAATAGAAAGTAAAGAAAATGGAAAATGACAGGAATTCATATCTGGCAGTAAATAAATATAAGCATAGGTCAGCGTAACAACTTCAGACTACAGACAAATATTCTAATTCATCTGTTATTCTGCCTTTCCATCAATTTTTATTCAGTGATTTCCTTTCACATTGTCCGTCCTCCGTCCTATTAGGTAGTTTTCGCCAAAATACCTTAACTTAACGTTAACGGATGACGTCATAATTTATTCATAAGTGGGAAGAGTTGCGTTAACAACTACGGTAATTTCTAGATTCAACGTGCTCAGCAAAACGTTAGTTACGTTTTACGTAAGTCCAACGCATGCGCATTTCGATTTGTTTACAAAAGGGGCGGAGCTTATCCCGGTGCTAAGGTTAACGTTAACGTTCGGCGCCGAAATCTACCTAAAGCGGTATATGAAGTGGAGGATCCAAGAGAGTTCCGCTAGGAAACGCGTTTTGCTTTTGGTAGTCACATTATATTTTCTACCCATGGACTCAAGCGGAGGCACTGTGTGGCCTGATCAGTGGCATAACCAGGCTTTCCCCTTTCTGAAATCACTGGACCCAATCCTGCCATGAATCAGTCCTGCGTACACTGATATTACCAAAGGTGATTGTGACTGCACATCCCTCCATCCATTCACCAATCAATTCGGTTTTAGTATTTTAAGATTATGACCCACCCGGTAATGGTGGTGCCAGTGGGGCTGGTGGGGCTGTCAGCCCCCCACCCCCCGTCGGAAAAGGTTGACCCCGCCCATAAGTGACCTAAAAAACTAGAAAATAGACATAAAATGGGCCAAAAAACAAAAAAGGGAAAACGTTTTTTGTTTTTTTTTTTGCTCATCAAAACCAAACGGGTAACCACGCCCACCCGGACCTCCACCTGTCGAGGACCATGGTCCCCTTTCGGGAACCATGCCCCCACCCCGTCGGACAAATCCTGGCGCCACCACTACTACCTGGGGTTTCACTTATGCGATATGACGCCAATTACAAAGCTTAGCGACAATTATGGCTAAAAGGCGTACCATAACTGAACAATTGTTAAGCTTAGGGCCTATAGCTTTTGGTAGTTAGCATGCATTTTACACTGTCTTATTGTCCTGGGTTAGAATTAAACTTACACACTCCAGGTCCTTTACCACGGTCTAATTGCACTTCAAATGCATCAGTGTGGCCTAGTTCTTATCCTTAATGCAAAATATATCATAGGATCTGACAAGAAACAGGCCAAAGCCTCAATTAATAATATCTTGGTTGAGAAAGAAAGGACAGTTTTCATTAATCAACGGGAAATTCATTAGCGAAAAAATAATTTTCCACTTATTGCCAATTGCATATAATATACATTACAATTGTATTTGCTCTGATTCTACAACAGTAATAAAAATACAAACATCACAAGTAATGTGACTTATCACTCGTACAACGTTCTAACAAGCATTCAACGCCCTAATAACAATTTGGTAGAAGCTGTCACAGAACCTTGATGGATCGGTAACATCTACCGCTACGTAACACTTCAAATACACTGTGTGGGTATCCTGCAAATGGCGAGAATTTTGCCCTTGGATAGGCCTTACCGCACGAAAAAAAAACATATGAGGCTACTCATGGCAAAACCAACAAGTTTTTGCACAGGAAGTTGAGAATTAAATAAGCAACATAAAATATAAGCAAACACAATGGAAAATTTTGTATTTTGTGCAATTTTTATATTTGACCCCTCATTTTAAAGCTTGCCAAGGGGTAATATTGTGTTAAATACCTCAATTTTCTAATTTCCTCTTGGTAGTTTTGACATTAAGGCCTCGTATTGAACAAAAGTACTGACGCTACATATAAATGTTCTTACCTAAATTAATGTCCAAAGGCAAGATGTATGTCAATCCTACACCCGCTAGAAACTGATTCGACCTGACGATATCCGTTGCAGGTACAGAATCAGTGCCCGGTTACCCTAGGATATTTTTAATAATATCCTACTGGTTTCAAAATAGATTTATACGTGTCGTGATCTTTGATAGGCGATACATCACAGTTGTACAATGGTATGCGGCAATTATATTACACGTCCCAAAGGGTCGTACAGTATATATTTATAATAATAATGATTTATTTGAAATAGCAATACCGTCGTAAAATTAGGGCTACTCAAAGTGACATTGTTTAAGCACATAGAAAAACAACACCTCTCCATGGTTTCAATACAATACAACAAATACGCAACTATCTACGGCATCAATAATTTAATTATATGTTTATAAATTAGTCCATTCAGATCTCTCTTGATTTTACTTATAAAAGTAATTTTAGTGTTTAAAATACGTAAAAAAGGTAAAATTGAAATTGTACTTTCTCGGACTGAACCTAAAAACTATTAAAACACTTGAACAATTAAAATATTAAAATATTTAACTGTATAAAACTTTAAAAACATTGTTAAACACACAGAAATGGAAAGAGAAGAAAAATATACAGGCTTGTACAAATATACATATTATAAATAATGAACATCAAAGCACTGATGTTAAAAATAAATAAACATTATATATAATGTATAAACATATAATGTTATAATAATATATATTATACCTATCCTTGAAAGTATATGCATTGCATTATACAAATTATTATTTAAAAAAAATACCATTATTGTGATTCTTGTAAATATTGAAATTACTTTTTTTAAACGGGTATTCGGTAAATGAATTGAGTTTGGTACTAAAGAAAATCTGGATCTGTTAATTTAGTACCGACCTACCAGATTTGTTAATATAAAACATACTGTTTAAGGGATGTTATAATTGTTAAACCAGAGAATGTAATTTAATTTTTCCCTGGTTAAACAATGTTAAAGGTCTTTTATTGTGCACATAATTATTAGTATTTAATAGTATGTTTAATTTTATCTTCATTACACGTAGTGAAATTAGCACAACGATATGATTGCTTCACTCTGAATACCACCGCGAAAAAAAAAATAATGATATCCCAACTAACGCTGAACTGCCGAAGATTCCTAAGAAAGAACAATCATTTTGATTTAGATCGTCTTGTTTATTTAGATCGTTTAATCGTAATTACAAACGTTAACATAACATATATAATATTAGTCGTACTTCAGATTAATATAAGTCAGATTACTGCAGATAAAATCTATTGCATATAATCAAATGTTATTTAATATATATTTTTTACAGTTGTTAATTGTCCAAATGAACTAAACAGATAAAAAAAAATGCTTTTTTGAAAGACACATGGCAAACATTTTAAAATGGTTTATTAAGTTTAAAATGTCCGATTAATTAGAATTTATGATTACATGTTCTGTTCTGTTCAAATATACAAAATAATGAATGGGCCTATGTGCGAGTCTGACGTATTGGGACCTATTTTGGACGTCTCACGCATAGATATTTTTGCACACGCGTTAGCAGAATTCACGCATAGAAAAGCAGATATTTTTTTCTCACGCATAGGACAATATAGGCGTAGAGCGCATACAGCAAAACACAATAAAACTGCCCTCGGAGCAGTGGCAATTTGGACAGAATCAGCCCAGATCACGTTGTATTTTATGTTTGTCAGATCTAAATCGGAGAAAATACGGGGCATCACCGGCAGTGGTGATTGTCTCACGGATGGCGCCTAAAAAGCTGACAGGTATACGACTACTTAGCCCAAGAACAACACCAGCGGTCAGAATTTGTCTAAACGAACCTAGGGGATGGGAGGGGCTGATGCGTACTAAAATTGACGTTTTTCTTGGTTTGAATGATAAACGACCGAAAAAAATCAAAAATGGCTAAATAAATACCCACGGCACAAATGAACTAACACTTTTACATTTTCGCTCAGTGGCAATAATAAAGGGGATTAAAATTATGATTACACCTAATTTATGTATATAAAATTTTGATTTATAATATATACGGTAATTATTATTATCCAAAACCTGCTTACAAAATTTTCTTAAAATTCAACTACTAACAAATATGAAGACTAGTAGTATTATTGAGTTCATCAGTTCAAATATTTTGTTGATAGTTTTCTGATGCTTCAGTATAACATTCAATAGTTGTTATCTGTAACGTGAAGAGAGAAAAAATATAGTTATATAAATTAGATGCTGAAATTTGCATATATCTGGCCAACGTTATAAAAGCTTACGTTTTGGGTGTACGGTTTTCATTGCTGGTTTAGCCCTAAAGCTATACTGACGAAGGGTAGACCCAGAAACGCATCCGTCTGCAGATGAGGGCTTAATCCTAGTGGCTATTTCATTGATTTTTCCGATCTTGGTCGGATTTTCTCTACTGTGACGTTTAACAATTATTAAATTTTGCGATATATGGCTGTCTTTCATTTTCATGGGCATGGCCCAATTCCGTCTATCTATATTATATTTTATGTATCTCATTTGAGATCCGATGGCCGCCATTTTTGCACGGTAGAGATTGTATCTTTGAATCTTCGACCATGTCCATTGATCTAACACCAATTAGTGCTTTTGGGTAGATCTATATAGACACACAGAGATAGTTAAAATGTTATTCAGTGTCTACTAGAATTAACGATTATTGCTTGTTGACGAAATTCAAACAAAGGCATGTATAGCATTCCCTGAAATTTGCATATATTTGGCCAACGTTATAAACGCTTACGTTTTGGCTGTACGGTTTTCATTAGCCCTAAAGCTGTACTGACGAAGGGTAGACCCAGAAACGCATCCGTCTGCAGATGAGGGCTTATCCTAGTGGCTATTTGATTGATTTTTCCGATCTTGGTCGGATTTTCTCTACTGTTACTTTTAACAATTATTAAATTTTGCAATAATGGCCGTCTTTCGTTTTCATGGGCTGACCCAATTCCGTCTATTATATTATATTTTATGTATCTCATTTGAGATCCGATGGCCGGCATTTTTGCACGGTAGAGATTGTAACGTCTGGGTATGACGTTAAACTGCAACCGGGCAGAGTGATCAGGTCGTCTGTGGAGTTTAGTAAGTCCCAGCTAACTTCTATAAAATGCAGACAAATGACTGTTTAAGGCACTCTGTGACTGGCGGGTATGGTCGGCGCCATAAAACCGAGCAGGGCCCTGGGTAATGGGGGTTTATGGGAACTTACTGCCTTGTAAGGAGGTCTTGGGTGGCCAAAGGCTAGGCCCACCGCCGAGAACTGTGGTTGGCGTCAGGAAGGGCATCCGGTCGGAAAAACCAAGCTTCAATACATAAATATGCCAGAGTCTTCCAAGGATATTGCGAGAACTGCTAGGGCGTTTCCCCGAAGCGACGCGTGTCAGCAACCCCCGGGTGACATGAGAAGTGAGCAAGGGGTACCACGGACGCCACGACCGCGGCTAAAGAAGCTAGTGGAAACCAAGTTTGGAAGTTGGAATGTAGGCTCCATGACAGGAAGAGGAAGAGAGCTGGTGGATGTGTGCATGAGACGTAACATCGATATTATGTGTGTCCAGGAGACAAAATGGAAAGGCAAGAGTTCAAGGGAGTTAGGAGAAGGATATAAGCTATTTTATAGTGGTGAAGAAAGCAAAAGAAATGGAGTTGGAATCATCCTTAGCCCCAAGTACAAAGAGGCAGTGATTGAAGTAGTGAGACCATCAGATAGAATGATGAAGATGAAATTGGTAATAGCAGGAGAGGTGTACAACATCATCTCAGCATATGCTCCCCAGGTTGGGGAAACTGAGGAAATGAAGGAGGACTTCATGGAAAAATTTGAAGAGTTGATTCTGAGTGGGGCACATAACGAAAAGCTGTTGGTCGGAGCTGACTTAAATGGTCATGTTGGTAGA
>JAOTQE010096213.1:0-14266 GCA_025631205.1 Nesometra sesokonis
CTCTACAAGCCTTGTAGAGCATTGCTGACCATATCCTTGGTAGCATCCCTTAATATGGTAGTTTTTATAGGGTTAACCCTGTTAACTACCTACAGTATATCTTCCATGTCACCACCTTTATCCACCATGTTCCTTTGTTTCAAAAGGCAGGTGCACAAGCAATTGGCACGATTGAGTCACAAACTCTCGACCTCTGGATTGTGATTCTGAACCGCAACCACCGTGCCGACCGCTTCATGGTGTGCATTTACAAATATTTAAAAAAATATTTAAATAAACCAACAATCTATATTACCTAAAAAGGTAATCTATTAGCTCATCTGATGCAAAGTTCTTAAATGTATTCGTATAAATAAATTAACTAGTCATTTGTTTAACCTGTACAAGTTTTTAATGGAGGATATAGGAAGCAATATATGAAGTCATATGTCCGACGATGGGAAATTAGTTGTTGGAATATAGATGTATATTAATACCTTGGGAAAAACTGGAAACCTCTGGGGAACATGGATTGGTGTGATTCATATGTATGACATACAAATTTGCACCTATCTGTATAAAATTAACACTAACACACAGTACAGTTTTACTTTTGTTAATTTTTTTTTTAATGAAAGCCAAATTGCCTAGATGTTGCGATAAAAATGGCTGCAAAATGGACTGTTTTTTTTTTAGACGCGGAAAGGGTCTCTATAAACAGCTTTTCAAAAATATCTGTCTGTCTGTCTGTCTTGTCACGCACGTTTTTCACTATTCCCATTTTGTTCTTTCCATATATAATTTCTAATAACCAGCATTGTATGGCTGTCACGTTAAATATCTACGAGATGTGAAACAACTAATTAATTATCAACTGGTAATATATTAACCTTAAAATTGAAATAAAATATCATTATAAATACACTTTTAAATGCTTAATTCGCTGTTAAAACTGTATACAAATATATTACCGTATTTCTAATTGTATGATATGCAAATTGCGAATAACGCCTCGGGCTACTACGCTCGGCGACTTTCGCCTATCAGGCGTAGTCGGAGAAATATGAATTTGCATAGCAGGTGATGTTAACGCTATAAAATTAAGCTTGACGCAGAATTGCTTCATACCGTCGCTGGTCTTGCTTGCATAGCTGATTAGTAGCTGCACTTAAATTGCCTTGTACATACTAGGCGTTTGGAGAATAGTGCTATTAGCCCAGGTTTGCTGGCTAGTGCAAAAACAGTTGGTGAGTGACACAGACCGACTACCGTACTGCTGCCAGCTTTGGCTTAATCACTTTAAATGTAGTTGTATTTCACACTTCACAGGGGCGGATCTAGAACCCGCCGGAAGGGGGGGGGGGGCGCACTTTTCCAGTCCGGGTGGGCGTGGTTTTCAATTCTTTCCTGACGGGCAAAAAAAAAAAGAATCATCTCTCCATTCTGGTGCCTTGCTACCCCTATTTTGGTAAATTTTTGACCCGGCGTCCCTTATAGATGGGGGCGCGCAACTACGTTTTGACAATAATATGGAGGGGGCGTGCGCCGGTTGTGCCCCCCCCCCCTTAAATCCTCCCCTGCTTCAAATAATAATATTAGTCTAATGCTTGAATACATGTACAAATATATTAACGATTAACTTTCTTTTTATCTATACTGTGCGCAGCTTTCTGTGTCTTATTGTCGGATCGACTTGTTAATTTTCATTCAGCCAATTTGATAAAAGAGGTAATTTTTATTTTAGCCAAATGGGAATTCCAGTAGACACTGGCGACTTGGCGAATGGTTAGAGTGAGCATAATATATGAGTATAATATGAGATACACGCCATCATGTCAGGGCTCAATATTTCACGACTAGTTTTATTTTTGCATTATTTATAATCAACACAAAAACAAAATCAAGGTTGACCTTAGGTCAAAGGTAAAAAAATTAGTTATTAGGAGGTTGATTATCACATTATTATCAAAATCAAATCGGATAATTTATATGGTAATTTAAAAAAAAAAATTATTTAAAAATGGCTAAGATGGGATTCTATTCAAGATTGAAGACTTAAAAAGGGGGATTAATTTCAAGATGGACTTCTACTCGAGATTACCATTACAAGCAGATGTGGCAGAGCCAAACCAAATGAGACATAAGTCGCAAATACTAGTTTTTCAAAATAGGCCGAAATTTAAAAATGGTCAATTTTTTCAAAATTAATTTTATTTTAAAAATATACAGGTCATACATTCAACTTTCATACTACCTTAACAATTTTCAGATATATGATTTAAAAAAAAAGAAAAACGTTTAAAAAATGCAATTTAAAGTGACCTTGCTTAGTTTCAAATGCATTTTTCTCAAAACTTACATTTACAACTTTGATTGTTCAGAACTTACGCAAGGAAACATCATGTGGCAGAGCCAAACCAAATGAGACACAAGTCAGAAAATTGAATTTTTTATGGACTATAAAACTACACATTATTATCATTAACATGCAAAAAAAATCAGTTTCATACAATTTTCCTTGCGAATTTATGAACAATAGAAGTTTGAACGTTTAAAATGTAAGTTTTGAGAAAAGTGCATTTGAAAATTGTTGTCAGTATACATTGACCAAGGAGGTTGCATTGACTAAGCAAGTTCATTCTAAATTGCATTTTTTAAACATTTTTGGATCATATATCTGAAATGGTTAAGGTAGTTTGAATTTGAATGTACAGTCAACCTTCTCATTTACGAACTTCTCATTTACAAACCTTCTATTTTACAAACACCATTTTGTCATGACGTCAGTAAAATAATGGAAATTGACGTAATTATTTGATAATTTATCTTTGATAATTTTTTGTTTTTCATATTTTATTCCTCTTAGTTCATTTAAACAACTTTGTTTAACAACAAGAGCACAAAATAAGTGCAGATAAGTGTTTTGGAGGGCTTACTTGACCAGTTTTTATGAACCTTCTCATTTACGAACTTTCTCATTTACAAACACCTTCCAGCCCAAGGGGTGTGTAAATGAGAAGGTCGACTGTATGAACTGTATATTTCTGAAATAAAATAAAATTTAAAGAAATTGATCATTTTTAAAATTTCTGCCTATTATGGAAAACTAATATTCGTGACTTACGTTTCATTTAGTTTGGCTCTGCCACATATGAAACTGATTTTTTTTGCATGTTAAAGATATAGTTTTAATAATCTATAAAAAACTCAATTTTCAATTTTCCAACTTATACCTCATTTGGCTTTGGTCAGCGGATTTCTAATCAAGATTACTTTCACAAGCATAGGGGGTTTCTTTTCAAGGTGGACTTCAATCAAGATTACTTTCATAAGCATAAGGGGCTTCTTTTCAAGATAAACTTCTGTTCGAGTTTACTTTCACAAGTATGGGAGCTTCTTTTCAATGTGGGCCTCTCTTTGAGATTGCTTTTGGAAGTTTAAAAAATAAGAGGGAATTCTTCTCAAGATTGCCTTCAATTCGAGAGTGCTTTTGCAAGTTTAAAAGAGGCCTTCTTTTATGGTGGGTTCCCTTCGAGATTAAGTCCACTATGTTTCTTTTTGAGGTTTTATAGTAATATGAATTTTACAAGCAACAAATGTCCATTTATCGATAAATAAAATGAGTCTAAGTGTCTACAGCCAGTAGGTCAAACTCAAAACACAATGGGAACATGAGTCACAGAGGGAATAGAGAAATAGCAATGACAAATTACAATAGTACTGTAGAGTAATAACAGATGATTAAATGGATACAATTATATAAACTATGACAAGATCCTCAGACTAGATAATGACAAGGTGATGAGTGAAGGGCATCTGATAGAGTGTGTGCCAAGATTGAGTACTGTATGAGCCAGATAGATTATGTAATATAAACAATTTAAAAACATAATGTTGTATCAGGTAGTAGCAGCCTCCTAAATCTCCAAACAATTGGACTTTTGTGGTGGGCAAAGGCCAATAGACTGTTTCATCAAGGTCTTTTATTTGCAGTATATTGACACTGTTTTGATTTTTTAGTTCCAAATGAAGTGAGATTGCTAGGATTATTCTCACGACCCTCATCATTCATCACCATCACCATAACGATGACGATGATGATAACAATAATAATAATAATAATAATAATAATAATAATGTGACATTTATATAGCGCTTATTGCTAAGGCCTGTAAGGGCTTCACAATTACTACCCCAAATCATTGGAACAAACACCTATGGAAGAGAAATCCATGATTCAATAATGTTGCAACTGTAATCAGCACATATGGCATGCCATTTGTACCTCACACGTACCCAGTTATACTCCTGGTAAAGTGTCTTGCCTGGGAATACAAACAGCCGACCACAGGGAACCTCGAACCACCGACCTCGTGTTTAGAAGTCTGAAACAAAACCGCTGTGCCAACTACATAGCCTCTCCACTAAGCAATTATTAACCGGGTGCATACACTGAGTAAAAAGTAATTCCATACTTTAACAAAAACATTACCAAAACGACTGACACAAAAATCAGTACTTTTAATTTTTCTAAATTCTACTATTTGCCGGTGACCTAGTATTGTAATGGCGTTAATCTCAGTTTATCCCAAATCATTCAGTTATAAACCTAAGATGAAAAAAAAAATTGGCCAGGGCTTGACCATATCCTGGCTTTAGTAAACTTGGTAAACAAACACAGGCTAAAACCTATGCTCACTCTAACTTCATTCGCCAATTAGCCAATGGTTACTGGAATTTTCAGTTGGCTAAAATAAAAATGACCTCTTTCATCAAACTGGCTAATTGAAAATAAAAAAAATCTGTAAATTTTACAAACAGTATAGTATAAAGTATGCTAAATGGTTATAGTAATATATGTTATAGTAATATATGGTTATAGTAATATATGTTATAGTAATATATGTTATAGTAATATATGTTTACATTAATAACAATAGTAATATATGTTTACATTAATAACAATAAGATATTTCTCCCATGAAATATTCCATGTCCTCAAGGTAGAAAGCCAAAGAGAGATATTACTCCTTTCAAAGTCCAGGTAGATTGGAAAACTACCAAAAGTTTAAGATATTTTACCCCCTTCAAATATTTCAAATGAACTACAAAGCCAAACCAAAAATTAAAAATAGAACCCAGGTTCACAATAACAACTTTTTATTTGGCTTATATTTTATTAGTTGTACAAAATTTGGCAGTGTTATCAGAAATATTATCACGCACTATTAACAATTTTAGTTGCCAAAGCCAACAATTTAAATATAGTAATTTATAAAAATAACCTTGGAAAAAATGGCATAAACTCAAGCATTGCACTTTGTTTTAATCTCTCAAATTATTAAATTGTGCATGAAGAAAATATTGAGGCTCACAACATACTGGTCAACAATATAAACCTAATTTTAATTAATAAAAATATTTTTAGCTGTTCATTAATTAAAATTATAATTTTTAGCAAAATGCTCTCAAAATGGAAGTTTTATTGTAAAGAGGTACACTTATGAAATACTTATTTAATCTGATTACATAAAAATGTTGGAATAGTTATTGTAGCATGGAAACATGTTCAAGGAAAAAACCTTTCAATACTGCTCATCTAAATATTGGAAAAGCCTTTCAGGAGATACTGTATATAACATAATTTTAAAGCAATGAATGTCAAAACATTCTAAACAAGTTTGGTTGCAGCCTTTTTTTGTAAAAAATATGTTTACACTTATTTAATTTAATAATAATTTATTTTAAATTTTAACCAATCCAGACCTCATTGAAGCTATGTATTGAATTGAGTTATAAAGAATGAATGAATAAATAAAAATAAAGACATAAGACTCAAAATTGTATTTATCTGGTTACAACTAAGGGCCCGTTTGCGCGAGTTTTTTTCAGTGATTTACACCGTTATTTACCGGTTAAAAATAATCTCGGTTTTGCCCGAACGGGTGTTAATTGCAGACCGCCTGTGGATTTTACATCGAAATAGCCTGATATGCCAACCCTTCAATTAACTGTATATTTTTCGCAGCGGGGAACCTTTTTTATGACTTAATCTGCTTTTAATCACTTTACCAATGTTTTACTCAATTTGAACATAGTTGAATACGAGTAAGGAGTATTTTTTATATTTATAGAGAGCAGTTTTTCATAATATTGATTTCAATACCCAAAAACCTTTTATTTGTTGGAGCATGGGCCATTGGCGATTGTTAAAGGCCATAATGCATAAGGTTGCTCCAGTAAAATTGCGGTGATCAGTGCCGTCTCTCGCTACTTGATATAAATTTACCATTTTATAAAATCTAGTAAAGTACAGTAAAATATTTACAATACGGTAGTTAAAGAAAGTTCCTCGATTCTGAGTGTGGCTTTTGGAAAACAAATACAATAATTGGAATTAACATCGTCTGTATCATTAGCTTTTTTTGCTAGTCATATTATGTTTTTAGAATTCAGAGTTTTGCGCAAACGGACATACCACCCGTGGATAAAAATCGGATTTTTACCCTATGTTTGTTTTTCGATTCTCGCCCGAACGGGCCCTAAAAGTTTGAATACTAGTACGTAATGTAATGTAATAGAATTAGATTTATATTGTGCTTTATGGAGTCTCAAGGCACTGTGGACCAGATGTTACACATTCATATGCTCAAACCCATGCTGTTGTTGTTGCTATGGTTCCCGGTTCCTCTGTCTTAACCGCTCGGCCATACAACTCGCACTAAATTATACCTTGACATATTTTGTATAGAAAGATGTTTGCATAGACAGTATTTATATTTGATAGGATAGTTATATTTCCTTTCCTTTATAGTATATAGAAATATAGGTCGCATATGGTTTCTATTCTCAGGGGAGTTGAATAACCCCACCCTGCTTATGTTAAGAAGTTCATCTTGAAATTTTGAATTAATCATTTTACTACGAAAATTAAATTGTTCCTGCAAAAAAAAGAAATTGGTAACTAAAAAAGTCATAAAAATTCAATTTCAATCTTACTACACATATTTTCTTTCCTTAAAAGATTAAAGCAAGTAAAGTAATGCACAAATTTGTTTATACAATTTAAACTAAATAAAACCAAATATTCAATGTAGAATTTGTAAAATTTAAATATTTTAATAATTTAAAAGAGTTAATTGTCTACTGCAACCAGAAAAAAATGAAAAAAAAACTAGTCGATCGGACAATAAGATGCAGAAAGCTGGGCACAGTAACTGTAACTGGTCAGTGTCACAAACTTACTGTTCGTGCACTGCACACCATCACCTTTATTTAGCCAACAAAACTGGGCTAGGCCTAGTATTCCTGTTCTACAACTGTCTATACAAGGCGATTAAAGATTAGAGTGCGGCTACTGATCCAAAACTATACAAGCAAGATCAGTGAACAAATGAATCAGTTCTGTATAGTGCGTGCTTTTATACTATTAACATCATCATCTGCTATGCAAATTTCAAATTTCTGCGACTACACCAGAGGCAAAAGTCGCCGAGTGTAGTAGCCTGAGGCATTATTCACAATTTGCATAACTCTAGAAACAGAAAATAATATATTGTATACAGTTTTAATAAGGAAGTAAGCATTTAAAAGTGTATTTATAAGGATATTTTAATTCAATTTTAATGTTAATGTATTACCAGTTAATGATGAACTAATTGTTTCATATCTCGTAGATATTTAACGTGACAGCCATACAATGCTGGATATCAGAAATTATATATGGAAAGAACAAAACACAAATAGTCACAAACGTACGTGACAAGACCGACAGACAGACCGACAGACATTTTTGAAAGCTGTTTATAGAGACGCTTTCCGTGTCCTAAAAAAAAATTAATTTTGAAAATAGCATTTTCTACACTGATGCTGGTAGGACTCCCTGAAAAGGTTCATCAAGATGGATCTGGCCCTCTATATAGATTTTGTTTGCTATTGTTTTACCAGGGAACAGTTAAATTACATGGAAAAATCGTAATCCCCACTGTGCAAAAATGATGGGCCCCCGGTTCTCGTAAGAGGTATGCATAATAATATATTGTAACCGTATTGGGACAAGCCCATAAAAATAAAAGGCGGTCATTAATGCAAAAGTCAATAAATATTTAAATGTAACAGTGGAGAAAATCCCATTAAGATTGATAAAATTTATTTGAGTTTTGACTGAAATTAAGTTCAAGTATCTGCAGACGGCCATTTCACCCTCTAGGGCTCATCGGTGCAGCTAAGGTAGATAAAATGGTAGGACCAACTAGTATTTTTAAGTAACCACTTATACTCCTAGGTGGTAAAACAAATTCTAAAGCGAGGCTAGAAATTATTACACTTATCCCACCCTTTCTTTTTAGAATCTGGAGCAGTGCCAGTGCAGCATTCAACAAGGTTATATAAACTTTATTAAAATTAATTAACTTTTGCCAGTTTCTTGAAACCTGGATATTTGGTATTGACAATATTGGCAAGTAGCCTGGATTTGGGCCAAGCATGACGTTTTGACATTGTCACACACTTGGCAGTAGGTTAGGGTTAAACCTGTGGTATTTGTATGGTGTTGGCAAAAGCTAAAGGATTCTTGGAAACACTGCAATCGGATGGGATGTCTCAATGATATATATTTTGACTACTGTTCAATTGCAATAAATGTAATTTTCAGCTCCAATGCAAAGTTCTAGAAGTACCTGTTTATTACTGTGGGGGGGGGGAGGAGGGTGGGGGCAAAGGTCTACTATAGCCCCACCAGCCCCTCCACTGCCTTTAAGCATTTCACAATTATTACCGCCAGTCATTGGAACAAATGCCTATGGAATACAATCCATTCCACAATGTTGCAGCTTTAATCAGCGCATATTGCATTTGTACCTCCCAGGTACCCATTTATACTCCTGGGTGGAGAGAGAAAACGTGGATAGTGTCTTTAGTGGATTTTTTCCAAGAAAAATACATAAATGATTCACACTTTGGTCATGTATATATTGTATATTCCATGTATTATGTATATTAGTACATATTTTTCATGTTTGTTTTATTATATATACTGTACTGAATATATTCTATCCTGACAAAATAGAACTTTGGAAGTAATGGGCTTTTAAATGATGACTATACTGGCTATCCTAGGTGGCGGGTGGAGGAATTAGGCTACCTAGTTGGTAACCTTGTTAAAGGTTGTACCATTATGTTATTGCGATTGCTTGAACAGGGAGTGGTGGTTGAAACGCTTATGATTGTAAGGCAGGCAGCCCCTCGGAGGCCAAACCAAAGCTACACCGTGGTTGGGGTGATATTTGTCAAATTTTCACCAAATTTCTTAGAAATAACATACACACATTGTTAAATTTATCCATTGTATTCCGTCATGGGCGGATCCAGTAATTTTGGAAAGGGGCGTAGTTTATGCTTATAGACCGTGCTTAACACGGCCCAACCATGCTTGAGACTGAAGTGAGAAAATTGAACAAGTGAGGCATGTCTCTCATCAATGACCTCTCTATTTTTGTGTCACCATTATTTGTGAAAATTAATAAGTTCTTTTAAAACTACAAATCAGCATCAAAAACGTAGGACTATTCAATTGCATTGAAATAATACAGCATCGGATTATGATTAACTGTCATGACAAAACATGCTATTAAATGAAGAGTAATTTTTTTTTTTTTTTTAAGACGGAATATTGGTACAGTGGCTGCGGTGCCTTGAGATTTAAACTACAGTAATAACTTTAATCACTCTTTCCAGTAAATTATAGGCCTCTTCAGTCACAACCGCCACTGCTCCACAATGACAAGCTGATGAAAATCCATGTTCAAACTTGATCGACTGATGCCTACCCTACTATACCTGCCAACTTTTTTTGGCTCCAATGCGCGAGACAAACAACTTCCGCCCCATTACTAGGCCACATTTTCTCCCATTGCAATCTGACAAGCAAAAAAAAAAGGTCATCCGGTCGTTTTTTGGCCGTTTTTTACCAGATTGATTTTTTTTTGGGGGGAGGGCGTTTTTACCGCATTTTGTTGCCTCTTTCGTGAGAAAATGTATTGAAACAACTGTTTATGAGTGAGAATGCTGCTGATGCGTGAGAAAAATTATTTATGCACGAGACATCAAAAATTGGCTCTAATGCGTGAGACTCACTTATAATGCGTGAGACTTTGGTATACCCTACTAGTTTAACTACATAAGTAATTCATTTTATTTTTGTTTAATATTGTTTACATTGCTTTTATGGTAACTATGGTTTTATCTAAAAGAGAAAAAAAACAAAACTTATTTTTACTCAAAAACTGATTCATATTTGCCCTTCAGGATATCCATCTGATAATACATTAAGCTGTAGGTATTTCTGGATTTCATCCAAATATTTGATAGAAAATAATCAAATTGTTTTGACCTGTTTACTAAATAACTTGTTCTAAAATATCCTAAAATTAAATCCATTTTCCTGTTACCCTGGTAAATAGGTCACATAGTATTTCTGATGACACGTTCGTTTGCCAAAAAGCCAGAGGTCCCAGTATTAATTTAGTATATCACGTAATGTAATGTAGTTCGATTTATATAGCACCTTATACAGTAGAGTCTCAAGGTGCTGTGTACCAGATGTTACATATTCATATGACTTTTTACGCCCCTAAGTGTCCCGTCATGTCTTGCTGCCCGATACAGACACTCATTCATCTGTCCAATTCAGGGGCTGTATGGACCAGTACACCGGGGTAACCCCCCCCTACTTGTTTCGAAAGATGTACTGGGTTCTTTATAGTGCACACAAGCAGTATGTGTACACTGGGCCTACGGTTTATAGTCTTTATCAAAGAAGACTTGTTCCACTACCAGGACCATGGTGCGAGTTGGCCTCAAAACCATGCTGTTGTTATTGCTATGGCCCACGGTTCCCCTGCCTTAACCGCTCAACCATACAAATTGCACACAAATATAATGCATACGGTATTTCAAGAAACTAATACACATTGTTTTAATGGAAAATTGATTTTAAAATATAAGTTATTCCAAAATTCAATATTTTGACATGGGTTACATTAATGTATAGTGGCAGTGTAGCTTGGTGGTTGACATGCTTGCCAATTAGATTTAAGTTCCGAGTTTATTCAATACCATGCACTAGAATTATTCTCATTATTTTAAAAAAACGCTACTGCTTCCTAAGTCTCGTGATACATTATTGTTTATGAGCCTGATATAATGTATCGAGTTGTTGGCACGAAATTTGCTGTGGGTTGTGAATGAAATAAAACAATTAAGAATTAATACGTTTAACTGAAATCAAGATATGTTTGAATCTTGTGTTTAAAGTCATAAACAATACAATACAAATATTTCTTTTACGAATTAAAAGACGCTTACTATATAAATGTACAATAAAAATTAATGACAAAAAAGTTTGACGTTTCGGAACCATCTTGGAACCATTTTCAAGAATAAATGACTAAAAATATATAAAAAATAGCAATACCAACGACCAAAATATTTCTTTATTCTGAATAAATCTTTTCAAAATAATGTAATACTGGTCTCACCCTGACAGCAAGACAAAGCTCCCGAAAGGTGGCACGGGACCCCCGACGAGTTGGGAAAGTTAAATTTTGAGGTGGGCGTGTCCCCGTTTTTCAGTCTACCATGTTTTGCGTGCTTCTTTAGCCCGTTTTGGTGTTGTGGCTCCGTCTGCTCCTTGTCTTTACGCTACAAAGCCCCGAGGAAACCTTAAATTTCTCCCAGACGAGGGGGCAAAGCCCCTACGTAGCACCGCCACTGGTCTCACCCACAACATCAGTATGTAAAATTAATTTTATTATGGACCCAGTAATACTGGGCCGATAATAAATAATTTTTTTAAAAGATATGCCTATAGTACACATACTATCTTCAGTTTCCCTATCAATTTTGAGATATTTGCAATATTAAACTTTAAAGGAATCTTCAATTTATGCACCCTCTATATTTTACATGGATTTTTTGGAATTTTTTATAGTCATGATCTTACAGAAAAGAACATTAATTTGTGTTTATTTTGTTGTAAAATGAAGAATAGGATCCAAACTTTCTATATTCCTTCATTCAGTAACATTTATTTCGACTAATAATAAAAGTATAATATAAATGCAATGATGCATATATAAAGTTGAAGTTGGGGTCATATATCTAGAAGTGTATAAAACATTTGTCATGAGAAGACTCTTTATGTGTGCAGCGGTTTTTTTCATGTGATCGCTGTAGACAAAAACGACATTTTATACAAACTTTTAGTTTGATATTTAACATTAAACCTCAAAATTAATGTGTATAATTTTACAAAAGGAAATTGATATCAACAGAATCGAATTAAAGACAGCTTGGTACTTGACCTCGTAGTTCACACGGCAATTGAGTACGACATGAGGTCACACATCTTACCCCTCCTGAGAGTCTTACCCCCTCCTGAGATTATGCGAGAGTGCCAGTTAGTAAACTGCAGAAATAGAGCATCAATATGTAATTGTCCTTGTTTGTGCTGCAATGATTAAAGTGTGATTAAGTATGACGTGAGATCACACAGATTTATCTTTCCTGGGAGAACACTACCCCTCCTGAGAGAACACTACCTCCTCCTGGAAGAACGCTACCCCCTCCTCCAGTATATCTTTCGAAACAAGTAGGGGGGTTACCCCGGTGTACTGGTCCATACAGCCCCTGAATTGGACAGATGAATGAGTGTCTGTATCAGGCAGCAAGACATGACGGGACACTAAGGGGCGTAGAAAGTCATGAATATGTAACATCTGGTACACAGCACCTTGAGACTCTACTGTATAAGGCGCTATATAAATCACAGTTTTATCTCTCCTGGGAGAACACTACCCCTCCTGAAAGAACACTACCTCCTCCTGGAAGAACGCTACCCCCTCCTAGCAGAACACTACCCCCTCTTAAGAGAGCAATCCATCCAGGGATATTTTACTACTATGTAATGTAATGTAGTTATATTTATATAGCGCCTTATACAGTAGAGTCTTGAGGCGCTGTGGACCAGGCGTTACACATTCATATGACTTTCTATGCACCTAAGGGTCACGTCATGTTCTGCTGCCTGATACAGGCGGTTCTTTAAGTGCACACGAGTCCTATGTATACACTGGGCCTACGGTTTATAGTCCTTATCTGAGAAGATTTGTTCCACCACCAGAACCATGGTGCGAGCTCGAACCCATGCTGTTGTTACTTCTATGGTTCCCCTGCATTAACCGCTCGGCCATACAACTCGGTACTTGACCTCGTAGTTCACAAGGCAATTGAGTATGACGTGAGATCACACAATTTTATCCCTCCTGGGAGAACACTATCCCTCCTACAAGAGAGCATTACCTCTTCATGGGATATTTTACTCCTAGGTGAATTTATTCCTTCATGGGTTACTGTGAAAATTAGCAGGGGTGGATTTAAAGGGGGGGGGGGGACTTAACAGGCTTAAGCCCCCATAAAATTGAGCCAAAATATTTTTTTTGCATTTAAGGGAAATGTACTAATAAAAATAACTAAAATAGATGCAACAAAAAGAGTAAAAGGAGGTGTTTTTTTTTTTTTTGCTTGTCAAAATGAAATCGGGATTTAAGCCCTACCCCACTAAAACTTAATCCTGGATCCGCCCATGATTAGAAAACTGCAGAAATAGAACTTTGATATAATAGTCTGTTTTTAATGCTACAGTATGCTCACTGTGTCGTTAAGACATGGCACATTAAAATGGTAGAAACATTATTGAAAAAAACATAATATGGAGTTACTCAAGTATACAACATAAAAATCTCACTCACATCTCCAGTAAACACAAGCAGTTGAGGCACTGGGATATAAAGAATATTTTTAAAAATCACCCAAACTGATGTTTGCTACCACATTTGATAGCCAAATGAAAAAATAAAAATAGCCTCAATTGGTTTGTAAACATGCACAGATCGCATTATGTCCGTACTAGATTTTATCATAACATCAGGTAATTTGTTTTTATTGGACAAGCTCCTAATTTAGGTATTTCTCGTATTAATACTCTTTGGCCGAGTACTTGTGCACCATATCATGTCAGTAAGCAACTGCACATGCGTAGTGAGAGAGTTAGATTGAGTAGAGTGATCATACAATATACTAGTAATTACAAATTGTAAGTGATTGCTGCGAAGCAAATCCTAGAACATTCCCCCGGACTTCCCTAAAAAATTCACCCCCATCCTTTCCAAAAGTCTGTATCCTCCCCTGCTTCCCTGGGTTATAATTATCAGATTATCGGATCCATTAA
>JAOTQE010096224.1:0-14265 GCA_025631205.1 Nesometra sesokonis
AATGTGTTAACATCTGGTCCACAGCGCCTTGAGACTACGGTGTAAGGCGCTATATAAATCTAATTACATTACATTAAATTTAATAATAATGAGTACCTTTTTTTATAGTGATATAGTTTTGTTAATCTTACTATAATGAGATTTGTTTCGATTTGTATTATCATGTAATGAATACAAACAGTTGTATTATTATTGTACCATCTTAAACATATATTTCAGCATTTTTTTTGCCAATCAGTTTACAGGCAGTCAGGGCCGGAACAAGCAGAGCTGGAAAGAGGGGCCCTATGCTGGATAGAGGGGTCTGGTGCCATATTGTGTGTTGTTTCTAGCGGTCTAGGGTTCTTTCCAGGCCAATTTTCAAACAAGATGCGTTTCCAGGGCATCTGAGAGGCAATTTTCAGAAATTTTATTGCAAACAATGAGTTTTTTAAGTTCAAATAATATTTGTCCAAGTCAAAGGGGAGGGGGGGAGACCTGGATAAGGTGGGCCCCCTCCCTCATGGATCCATCCCTGGGTGGTGGCTATTCAAGAGAGGTACCAAACTGATTAGATAGAAGGAACTAACAAGCATTTTTAAATATGAGTGTCTGTTATGGGAACTGTTCGCTTATGAGAGGTGTTGGGACAACGAGGTTCGAACTGTAACGAGTTATAACAAATGTGCAATGTTAATTTGATTGGGTTATTGACAAATAACAAAACCTTGAAAAATTAATGTCCACGAAATTCAAAATTTTACAAAATCACGAAAATAAATTGTCGCAAATATAAAGGAAACATTAGCAATGTCAGTTGATAATGGATGTTACTCAATGATACGTACCCTGATGGGTTTTAGGAGGGGGTGTAAAATGTTTACTATTTTAAAGAGATCATTAAGTTTATCATCACACCTGCAGACCAGTTACGTCAGTAAAAAAAATGACAAAGAAATAAAATATAATCTATCAAGTCATCCTTGAATAATTGTGAAATTTTGCTTTAGTCTTTAACCAGAGTATCACTTTTTTTATAGGAATACTCAACATTTTTGCCTCTGATAAAAAGCTTTAAAAGGCAACTGTCCGATTAATATGTCATCTTTTTTTCATGGCCGAGCATAATTATTCAATGGCGAGTTTACTTACTATTGGAGTTATCCACCTTAGAACATATCAAAAGGTACCCACAGTTTTTTTTATTGGACAAGAATAAACAAGAACAGTACAGCGCCACCAAAATTTTAGGCACTCTCGTAAAAAGTTTTATGTATTCCACGCTCTATTAAATATGATAATACACATTATTATAGTATTCCGAGTTAAGGAAAAGTTGCTATCTTAATATATCTATAATTATGGTTTTTCAAGTTATTGTTACTTCCAGATTAATTTAAAGAATATCATCGTCTAACCCTGAGAATGATGGATGGAAAAACTGCATCCCTAGTCAATCCATTGCAACAGCTATATAGTCTGAAGTACAATTACGAAGGATATGTGATGAGCACCGGCTGGCTGACGCCAGCACGTGATAGATGGAGGAAAGGTGACTACACAGCCGAATGCATGAACCTATTATTACCATCAATCAGAAAAATCGACAAGACGATATAAATCAATCAAGCATGCACAATAAAACGATTCTAAAGACAACTGTGATAGGATGCAATGGATAAGAATTACATTTCCTTTCTTGCTAGGCATTGTATTTTAACAACGGGTTGATGGGATGAAATAATGTGTCTTTAACACGGAAAGTTAACACAGGTGTATTTTAGGGTCGTGTATGGTCAATTACTACATTTGTACTTAATGTTTCCAATATTTCTTTATATATTTAAAGTCTGAGATTATTATGAAGAACATTATCTCACAATGGAATGGTCATTTGTTACTAATGTGCTTAATGGATTTACTAATTCCTTGGTTCACTAATGACATGGGACATTATCAGAGAATAATTTTCATTTCATGCACAGGTTTAAAAAAATGTATTTTTATATATGAAACTGCATCTCTTTATGTAAATAATATGTCTGTCTGCGTTTTTTGTCACTACATGCTGCTACGGTTGAAGAACTCACCACCTCTGGTAACCTGTTTAATCAGTGTAGTTGATACCACTTGTAAGCGACCACGTCCCATAACAGAGGTGGATCCAGGGGGAATAGGGTGGCTAGCCACCCCACTTCATTCTCAGACAAAAAAAAAATAAGGAAGAAAATTACAGAACGTCGACATATTAAGGCCAGAGACCACTTTTTACTGAAGTTCCTTTTTTTTTAAAATCCTTAAAATGTTTGAAGGGGGGACACACCCCCTCCTCATATGCTCACCCTCATTCGGTGCTATGCACCTTGCCAGCCACCCTCCACCCCTTCCCTCCCCCCACTTTTTAAAATCCTAGATCTGACACTGCATATAAAGTCAGTGACCACCACGAAGTGCTTATGTTTTATAAATTGTATTAATTGTACGAAATTTCAGATTAAGTGTAGGCCTAATAAATAATTCTTTCCCCTTCTAATACTTAAATACTAAATACTTTATTTGTCCAAACAGGAAATTTGTTTTGTTGACAGAGCTCAAACAAGTAGTTATAAAAACATATTAAAAGTGAAATTAGTAAAAACATCTAGCAAAAATGTAATTAAAAACATTTAGTAGAATATACCAGCTAGTATTGCATATGCCTACTTAATAATCAAATATATCTACTGTATTTATTTAATTTTTGTTTTGTTTTGTAATGTGTACATGTGTGAGTCATAGCCATGGTGTTCATAACATTTTATTATATGCCTGATGATTTAGCAAACATGCTAAATGTAGACAAAGTTAAAACATTGGCACCTATTACTATCAGGACTATTTTCCATTTTTGGTGTATACATAGTGTATTCGTTACAAAAGTTGGATGTATACATAGCATATGTTTAGAAAATTTTTAACTTACACCGATGAATTCTTAGCTTGTTGCCGGCGTTCACGACTGATAGCCTAAATTGTACACAGTGTAAGCCAGTGCACTGTCGATGATCACAACATTTCCAAATCATCACCCGAATAGACATCACAGCATCACCATCACAGTATCAACATTCCTATATAAACATTACCATCATCACTCTTACTGTTAAAGATGCAGATTCTAGTGCTTCTGTGGCATTGTAAGTGGAATTGGTTGGCACACATCCATCTAAACACCATTTTTATGCCATAGCAAACCGACATACAGTTCTAAGTGGAAAAAAGGATTAGGCCAATTTTGTTTACTTAAGGTAATTATGTAATGATTTATGATCTGTTGTGATAACAACTATTGACGGCATTATTTTTTGTATTAATAAAAATCATTTTCTTATAAATATGTTACCCATGTGTTTTATACTAAAGCTAGCCATTATACTTTTTGAATAGACAAAAATGGTGCAGTATATATTGAGTTAGCACAATACAAATGCAATTATATATTGCTATGGTATAGCCTATTCAATGTTACGATAATTAGGCCTGAACTTGAACATATCCTATAATCACTATATGTAAACAATTCCCTCTCCACAGGGGAACTAAATAATTTTAGGCCAGCGGCAAACTTTTTTTCCACTTAGCACTGTACCTCAGTTCCCTGTCCAATTCCTCTAAAAGACTGCGGTTTGAAACATATTAAGTTCTGTGGTAAACTCTAAACACATTAACTACATGACAAATACTAACATGCTGCAGTGTTATCTTAATTACAGTGTTACACACAAAAATAACTATTTAATCAACGTACACCACTGTATTTACAAGTATCTTTATACATTTGACATACAGTGGCTAAATCACGGTGTCACATGGCAATTAGGATAACCACTGATGTTTTTAAAATCTCAAATCATAATTGTTGACATCATAATAAAATATGCTCCACTAAATGTATGATGGAACGCAAGATCAATCATCTGCATTTTTCATAATACAGGGGTCGCAAATTGTGAAAACACAATTTCTGGAAATTTTTTCGTGGTCGTCCTACCAGTGATTGTAATGTGTACCATTCCTAAAATGTGAGGTGTCACCACAAAATGAGTCGTATTATACAAAAAAAAACGAAAATTCCTAAATTTCTATAACTGTAGTTAATAGACAAAATATACAACAATTTTCTTTGTATTTCTTTATATTTCCTGTTGTTTATTTGCTCATTTCTCAATAACTTCCTGTGCGACAACTTGATGGTTTTGCTATGACTAGCCTCAAACATGCTCCACTGAATGTATGATGAAACGCAAGATCACTCATCTGCATTTTTCATAATACAGGGGTCCCAAATTGTGAAAACAGATTTTCTGGAAATTTTTTTGCTGGTCGTCTTACCAGTGATTGTAATGTGTACCATTCCTAAAATGTGAGGTGTCACCACAAAATGAGTCGTATTGTACAAAAAAACGAAAATTGAGTTATAGTTGTATTTGGATAGAAGAGATTATAAGCTTTAAATTGGTTTTTAAATGAGGTTCATTGCTTCAGTATAACCATAGAAAAATCATTTTAAAACATTGGTATGAAAAAACTTTGGAGAAAATCGACTTTAAAGATTAACAACTATTGACTTCCTATATTTTTTTCCATAGATTTTGAAAAGCAGCCTTTACAAAATGTAGTTCAAAAACATGTTTATTGTAAAAAAACATAAACAAGAAGTTTTTGATCATAAAATTTAATTACTAAACTAAACAAAACAACAGGAATCTAATTTTTGTGAAATTATGACTTTCTGTCTATTTTTGTGAATATCTCAAAATGACATGGCATACAACACGACTCATTTTGTCACGACACCTCAAAATGTGTCTACAAATAACCTTATTCAAAAGCTCAACACTTTTCCTGTTATAAAATGATAGTTTCTAACATGTATTGTCACTGTTAAAATGTGCTATTACCGTTCTCCAAAACATTACTAAACTTCGTTGCTTACTTTTAACCAATAAAAATGAATTTAATTGGACAATTTATGCTCGGATTGTGAAACTTACAAAACATGGAAAATTTCCTTAAGAAAACAAAATTCCGGGAGAAAACTTGACAATTCTGGAGACTTGGGAGCTCTGCATAATATGACCACATCAGTATCCTTCACCTGGAAATTCCCATAAGCAAATACTTTTCCCAAACAGGGGATGGTTACTTTTCAATAAATTCACAATTTTTAAAAAAGTACAGCCGTATATTGCTAGTTTCTTTATTGTATTCACTTTAGATTAACTTCAACTTGTACAACAAAAAACTGTTTCTGGAACAGACATGTTAAATGCCGTTTTTATTAAATCAAAAAATTAGGCACCAAATATAATATTTTGATTATTTTTCTTTATTGTAAAATACACAAAAACAAAAATCATTAAAAGTGTAATTAGTACAATAAGGCCCATTAATCTGAAAATTTTCCACATTCAAACAAAAGAAAAACCTGTTGAAGATTCAAGTTTATATTTTAAAAATAATGAACATAAAAAAATAGTGAGAAGTTTTTTTAATTCTGTTAGCCTAGGCTGTGACCATTTCTTTAATAATTAACATAACAGGCTATTATTCCATATGCGCATCTACAGTACTGTGTCATCCAGGCTATTTGCCTTGTTTGTCTTCGGTACAAACACTACACTTTTTACAAAAAAACAAAGATTCGTTGACTTTACTTTCTAGGTCATTATAATAATTTTATTAAAACAATTAGTTAAGAATAGTGGTAAATCATTATTTAAGCCATTATGTCTTTGCAAAAGCTATCACATCATTAAAATATACTTAACATTTAGATCACTCTGGAAATTAGGATTGGCACTTACGTAAAAAAATAGCTAGGTCCTAGATACTACAAACAATTAATCTGCATCTCAAACAATATTCTGATCTACATGCTCTCGCATCAATATACACAATTAAATGGCACTTAGAAAAGCGCCCTCAAGGCACGCGTGTATGTCAAAGTGGTTAATAACGATGTTGTTTTAGTAGATGTTGCCATCACGTTGATAGATAACTATGTACTTTTTCTGCTTGTGCAAATTTATCAGATGGTTGCGGGAACAGCAATATTTCATGGTTCCGACATATTTTGACCAGAAGCAGTAGTGCAGGATAGTTTTGTGGGGGTGATTGGCCCCTTGTTGTTGCTGTGTGACATACAGTCGTAAAGGTTGGCTAGAGGAGACGAAGGTCATTCATCAGAGGGTTTAATACAGTAATTAAAGTCACTCAAATACTGTTTAAAGTACACGTGGATGACACACCCTGGGCTATGATAAGCAATGTAGGAAAGAACCTAATCAATCTCAATGTTCTAACAAACAACGCTAACAATTTATCTAACGATACGATGTACTCTTTTATCATCTTATATAAAGATTTCCAAGGTTTACACAGACAAAAAAAAGATTTTAAAAAATGTTGTACTGCTCAAACATAAAATATTCAAAATTTGGGGTCGGTCAGAATTTTTTTTTTTTTGCAAATGTGGCAGAGCCAAGCCAAAGGAGGAATAAGTCGATTTTTGTACGGGAGTACTGGGCTCGTGCATTGAAAGGGTTAAATGTACAAATTATACATAAAAATATACTGCACATTTTAAAATCAGTTCCAAACAAAATTCAAAAGAAAATATACTCACTAATGAAGGAACTTAATAGTTTTAATGTTATTTTATAGTCAGAAAGTAACTAAATCCCTTGATTCATCATTTTAATAATTGATTACAAATCAGACTTTATAAATTCTGACCAATCAGATGACAACATACCATAACAATTTAAAAAAAAAAAAAAATTTAAAAGCTAGTTTTAATTAATAAATTACTGTAAAGCCCTAAATTTTCACGCCCCGTAAATTTTCGTGATTTCAAGATTTGGAACATTTCCCAACCTTTTATTTTCACGAGGCGACGTTTTTAACAATTATTATTTTCATGATTTTGACCTTTTACTACATTTAACACAATCACTAGTTTATTTTTTCATAAACTTGTTTTGGGTCGATGATAATGATGTTAGTTTTGAAAATTAATAGGACCTGTCCATTGATGATGACAGCGTCAGGCCCCAATACACCTACCTCTTTGATTATCTAGCAGCAGGTCGCGATAATTTTGAGCCTAAACCTAGCCTACATTTGATTTAGTCGCTAGGCTAACCAACGGTAGGCCGATTTCGAAAGACGAATTTCCACGATTTTTCAGCCATTGTCGCATAGAATACCAGCCCTCCATTACGCTATGATCGTTTATTGATAATTTGACCAGAAAGAAGGAGATATAAGAACCAAAACTCATATTACAGATACATTTATTACATATATATCTTTGAATAGTGCCAAAATTATTATTTTCACAAAATAAACATGTTTTTTTAACGACAGTCTCATATTAGTGTAGTCTGCCAGACCTTAGCGGAGACCATCGCAAGGGCGAACAACAATGCAAAAGGCCTAGGCCTAGACCTACACGTGATGTATATTTTTAATGTTTTGTTATAGTATTTATTTATGTGATTCGTGAATAATTGTAAACTAAAGAAAAAAAAACAAGCGGATTATTTATTGTAATACTGTATACTATACATTGGTGATCAATCATTTTTGACAAATAAAAATCTTCAAGATTTTCGTGAAGCCTTAATTTTCGCGATCATCGTTTCATCGTGAAATTCGCAAAAATTAAGGGCATGTGAAAATCTAGGGCTTTTCAGTGATGCACCTTTCTTAATTTGCTATTTTTTTGCATAAGTTGGATTTTATCGCATTACAAGTGATTGTTAACATCTAAAATGATATATATTTTACGGCTAGATGGTGAACTTTACACTGTAGAATTTCAGTCCCATGTAGGTGCCTACTATTTTGATTTCACTATTTTAGTTTGTCAATGTTTTTAGATTTTGATTACATTACTTTATTTATTGATAAATTTGAAACTTCTATGAAAGATTGCGCGTGTACAATTTCGACATAGGAACACGATTTGATTGGTTGCATTCCTGAATAGTAGGCGCTAGATGGAACTACACTTTGGGCTATCTATTCTGTGGAAGTTCACCATCTAGCCGTAATAATAAATCTATGATTTTATCACATTACAAGTGATTGTTAAAATCTAAAATGTGAATAATTCTCAAAACAGCTTTATAGAAGCTGAGATCACATTCTGGAAAAGTGAATAAATCACAATCTTTTGTCTGTAAATTCTTCACGAATGCAGGCCAGTGTGTTGAGCCAGTTTTAGTCTACCTCGCACCATCTTGACCCAAATGGCTACATAAGTTATCTAACTACTGGTTCACACGATGCACAGTGACACCAATCTTACGTTACCTCTGTGAAATCATCTGCATGCAACATCAATCATTCAATCAGCTTTCAAACTGAATTAAAGTTCATCCATCAGACACCTTACTATCAATCTCATTGCTCATCCATCACAATCCGATCTTGTATTTACCAATCCATTCATCAATCACTCTTCTACTATCTACACTCCCATGTTCTTGACCATTAATTCATTATCGCACTATTTGAAAGCTGTATGTTTATACTTGAAGGGTAACTCCGGGGATTAAAATTGTTATGGATGCACCTATAGAACCATTATTTGTGATCTCACTGACAAACTTTCAAAATATATAGACAATGATATAATAAATAAAAACTCTTTCAAAAGTGGGTCTTAAATCAACAAGTCGATCTGAAAAATAAGACGCAGAAAGCTGCGCACAGTAGCTGTAGCTGGTCAGTGTTACCAACTGTTTGTGCACTGTACGCCATTACTTTTATTTAGCCAACAAAACAGGGCTAGAATTCCTATTCTACAACCACCTATACAAGGCGATTGAAGATTAGAGTGCGGCTACTGATCAAACTATACAAACAAGATCAGTGATCGAATGAATCTGTTCTGTACAGTGCTTGGTTTTATACTATTAACATCATTTTGCTATGCAAATTTCATCAATTTCAACGATGGTGATGATGGGTGATGGTGGTTATGTTTTTCCTCTCAAGGAAGATGCTCATTTTCTTTCGAGGCCCCAATTTTATTAATAATTATACTAATATGCTTTTTTTCTACCTCGGAAGGGAGTGTCGATCACTCTAAACACACCTTGGATACTGATAATTCAAACGGCTATAGTCACGACTGAAAACGGCGACAATTATTATCCAAACTAAAATATAAAAAAGGATACCTTTCGGAACAAATTTCTCTGCACTTGATTTTGGTTGTGTACAGGTTTCAGCCATATGGCTGTGATTCACCACCACAATGGTGCCCTCTTTTGATGAAGAAAGCTAGAGGCCCCTATTGAGGGATGGCTCTGATGTGACTGGAGTAAACTGCTGGCAATTTCAAACCAGGGTCTTTGTTTAAACTGGGTTGATGTTGATGTATTTCAATGGCTTCTCTAATGCGGCGTTTCTATTATTGTGGAGGTGAATCACAGCCATGAGATATTGCCGAAACATGTAGGCCTACACAACCGAAATTAAGTGCAGATAAATTGTTCCAAAAGGTATCCTTTTTTATATTTCAATCATTAAAAATGGAACACAGAAGTCTTCATAGTGATTATCCAAGCTATACGAAAAACGCCGCACAAGCACTATCAATAGACCATTGCAATACATATCAAGTGATTTTGATTCTATAAAACATGGAATTATGGCAAGTCTTTATTCAGAGTCTGTGAGAGAAGCCTAGTGCTAGATCACTTTCGCCGGTTGTAAATCGCCTTGTACATAATTACCCTCGTCCCACTATAGTGGGGAGAGGGTATTACAATGAGCTCCGTCTGTCTGTCTGTCTGTGTGTCCGTGTGTCTGTCTGCATACATATCTCAAAAGACTATTGGGACAATTTACTTCAAATCCTCAGGCAATGTCAGTACCAACCGTATCTAGGTCCTCCAGAGGTTTGGTGCTGGTCCGCCTTACCACATGAATTCTGGATTCTAATCTATATAATTTTGTGTCTACTGCCCTCTCTTATATGCCAACAGATACAGTAGGCTAGATACTAAACATGCCTCATATTTCCTGATAATATACTCTGATCCTATCTGTTAGATATTGCAATTGAAATTGCAAACATAACTTTTCTTGACCCTGAATAGAGTATGTAGTATGTTTATTCTGTGTGCTTACTTCCTTATCACAGTGTAAGTAGAAAAAGAGTGAAAACTATGACTTTAGCTGTTCACAAATGAACACACAAACTAACAAACACAAGAGGGAAAAAACCTTCAAAATATAGGCGAGGGTGTAATCGTTTACGATTACTTTTTCTTGTTATACATTGAATCACACATCATTGTTACTGTAAATGCTCACTGACAAAAATACGTGACTAAGTACAACTTTTAATCTGAATAATCGAATAGTCATGCAGCCTAATAAACATAGCAACAACACTTTATAAACTCGGCGGCTAGGGAGAGCTCAGGCACGGCCTAAGTAAGGTGAAATATTTTGATTATAAAACTTTGGAATTATGTCATAGGCCTATGTCTAGGCTATGTTCAGTTGTTTACGGTCTTTGAAAATGTCTGACACAGCGGTAACTAATTTGGGGGTTAGACCTGTATCGGTTTTGTTGGATCAGTTGGCCTATTTCGCTATTCTTGAACCACACAGAGGTCTAGTCCATGCTTGCATTTTATTCAACAAAAACCCTTCATTCCTTCCTTAACAAGACATGGAACATACGAACACCGCATCTCGTCCTAAAATATGCTGGTGCACATTGTGCCGTTTCTGCGTCTTATTGTCAGTTCAAATTGTTAGATTAATTCACTCACCAGAGCTTCGGCTCTATATCCATCTTCTAAATTGAGTAAAACCACTCATCTACAAAAAAGTGCATTAGGTCTACTTTATTAACAAAAGGCTATGCTAGGGGTAGTTTACTTTGAAAATTGTTTAAATTCGTTATTTTCTCACTGAAACTCAGTTCTGTGGTCGACCGGTTGTTGGCCTAGTGGGTAAAACGCTTGTCATGTAATCTGCAATTAAACTGAATTAAAGCGCACAATAAGCCTTTCCTCATCACTATTATGATACAAACAAAAACAACAATCAATCGCCTCCTAACTTTTACCGACGTCACAAAACGAAATTTTCCTACTTAGTTACAGTACTTAATAAAACGAGTAGTTTTAGAGCTCGTTCTAGATACCAGTTCCGTGCCAGCATCAGGCAGATGATGCAGTCGCCTCATCTGCAATTTTCAAAATTTGGCTTTTTAATGGGGACTTATCCTCTGACATCCAACAGAGGGTTCCAGTCCCTGGAATCATACGTGACCTCCAGGCTTCGCCTCGTCTGTTTTTCAAGTCTGATTACGGCCCTGGCTACAGTAGAGCGAAATAATGGTTACCATCCAACAACCATATTTTTGCTGTTATCTTCTACCATATCCATTGATTTATGTTATTAAATTAATGATTTACAACCTATTGCACACAAAATGGATTGCCGTTGAGATTGGTTCATTAACAAACGCGTATCAGATATCATAAGATAAATCCACATTCTATAATAAAATATCCAAATACGAAAAACACATGGGATCTCTTCGCAAGGATAGGCACACCGTGATTTTTGCTTGATTATGCGTGTCAAGAAAGCATTCACACATTATAATATTTTGATAAATAAATGACCTAACGCCAACAACTTGTTACCAGGGGTTGATCTAAGATAGTGATTTTTTTGTGGGGGGGGGGGGGGGGGGTTTGGCGAGGGGGGCTTAAATCAATTTAGGTTTAAACAAGCCAAAAACAAAAAAAAAGGTCAGATAGCTTTGGCTTTGAGAGTCCTTACATAAAGCCCCTGTAGCTCTATTTTTTTTATATTTATTGGTGCATTCTCATTAACATAAATCAAAATTCTGGTCAATTTTAGGGGAAGGGTGATTATAAGTCTGTTTTAAACTGTCTTTTCTTTTCCCAATCCAGACGGATACTTAATCTGACAAATCAGAGTCGGTGTTGTTTTTTAATATATACACTACCCTCGTTAAACAAATTATAACACTTACGAAATACATAGGCTACAGATATCCCGAAAATGATAAGAAATAGTCCCTTTATCTAGATTATCTGGATAAACGAAAATCAAATTTCTAGGACAATACAAACGTGACCGACCTACACTTTTAAAAAAAATGTGCCATGTTTGGGAAATACATAGATTTAGGTTTTCAGGGGCGGATCTAGACTTGTACTGTGACCTTCGCAAAACCCATGTGAAGAAGCTGGGGGTCCGGGGGTCGCTTAGGGCCCCTGTGGTGAGGTACCAGAGTCTGAGGTCCTCTGACCTTCGCAATGGCGAACGGTGCGAAGGTCTGGATCCGCGCCTGGTTTTATACTGCTAGGCCTAATGTTTCGTTATATTTCATGTTCGAATAGGCCTATATTTAAACGACATGTCCTATGATAATGTTTATGTGCTTGTCTCGTACAGAATGAAATCGGCAATTCCTGACAACGACACATCAGACGATGAAACCAGGCTTCTAGATTTGACGTTCAAATCCTTGATGTCCACATCGACTGGTCTAGTGCTTGCTATAATTTATCTAATCGTAACCATCTTAGCCGTGGTTGGGAACATAACCGTACTATTTGGCTTCATCGTATCAAGACCATTGCATCGTAAAAAGAGCGTATTTGTTGTCTCTCTCACATGTGCCGATTTCCTTACCTCATTCTTCGCTTTTTTAATATTTATGAACATACCTAAATCTGAACAGTTACAAATCGTGAATTATTGTATATTTGTGACGTCGGTTGTTTCGCTGTCTGCCATTGGAATCGATAGATACATAGCAATCGTAGTGTTTCCATTAGTGTACGCATCTGACGAAATGACCAAGAGTATGTTATTGGTATTAGTACTTTCATGGTGCGTACCAGGAATTGTCTGGATAGTAATATTCCAGTTAGTAAAGGATTATAATATTATGGATTTCTTAATAGGAATATTCGTTATTGTGTTATTATTTATCAACACATGTGTGTATCTAGGAATATATCGCTATGTAAAAAATCAAGAGAAAGAACTTCGTGCTTTTGGAATGAACATTGATCGTGAGAAACGTACTAGACACGTACTTAAAGTTTTTGCGGCGATAACCGGGATTATGTGGCTGTGCTGGTTCCCGTCGTGTATATTCATCGTTATTCGTTTCTGTGTGAACGGGATACGGCGTGATGTATGGTTGTACGGTACGATAAGTGTCAGAATTCTAATCCGTTTAAACAGTATGGCGAATCCGCCGATATACTGGTGGCAAATTCCCGAGTATAGAAAAGCATTAAGGGGAATTATCGGAAAAACAGTTGCTTTCAATCCTAGCGATATTAGTTTAAGTGATTTAGCTCAATATCCAACCCCAGTGTAAACATAATAGGCCTAAACACGTCGTTTTATGTTTCAATATTCTTTGTCGATTCCTCATAATGGAACTAATGCACTTGTGTATCGTCATAAAAAATAGGCCAATTACAAAATATTTCCGTTTCATAAACCTAAATATTTTCGACGACCGCAATGCATATAATTGGAACTTAAGTAGGTTTTAGATTATTTTTTAAGTTGCAATTTAAAATATCAATAAAGATAATGCATGGCGGATTTTTGTTTGTTCAGAAATACAATAAACATTCAAAACCCATCTGAATTGTCATAGGCTTAATTGCGTTTATTTAAGTTAGGCCTATGTATAGACCGACCGACAGACCGATTGACTGATCAATCAACCGAATGTTTGTAGACCTATGTTGGTTATGACAATTCAGGGGCGCAATCACGATGGATTGGAAGTGGCGAGTGGATAGACTTACGAGCGAATCGAGAAGCTTAGGTTGTGGTCATGGGGTCGCCTAGACCCCCAGTGGGGTGCAAGGGCCGTCGACCCCCGCCTCCACAATGGCACTCAACGCATGTGGGGTATGACTACCGGTATGTCATAATATGAAGAAACAACCCACCAATTTCAGATCATGGTTGGGCTGATATGCGAACATAACGTGACACTTCGTTGTTTTATTCTATAAATTAATGCTTTTGAACAGTATCGCAATCTAACGTATACTAAGCCGTGAGTGGTATTACCATTTGAATGCAGTGGCGGCGCTACGGGGGGCTAGGGGGTGACTACAGTTTCCCCCGTCGGGGAGAAAATAAAGGTTTCGTCGGGGGCTTTGTAGGGCAATGTCAAGCCCCGACACCAAAACTGGC
>JAOTQE010096235.1:10063-26481 GCA_025631205.1 Nesometra sesokonis
GTAACATCTTTCATGCCACTTGGGACTTTCACCATGATGCTTGATAGTTGGCCATGGTGCTTGCAACATCTTCCATGCTGCTTGGGACTTCAACCATGATGCTTGACAGTTGACTATGATGTTTGTAACATCTTTCATGCCACTTGGGACTTTCACCATGATGCTTGATAGTTGGCCATGGTGCTTGCAACATCTTCCATGATGTTTGGGACTTTCACCATGATGTTTGACAGTTGGCCATGATGCTTGGAACATCTTCCATAATGTTTGGGACTCTCACCATGATGCTTGACAGTTGGCCATGATGCTTGGAGCATCTTCCATAATGTTTGGGACTTCCCACATGATGCCTTAGAGTTGGTCATGATGCTTGAAACATCTTCCATGGTGCTTGAAATGTTATTTTATAGTCTTAGAATTATATTTATGACATTTAAATACCTCTTAATGAATAAACATTTCCGAGTGGTTAAAGCAGGGAACCGTGAACCATAGCAAAAACAACAGCACGGGTTCGAGGTCCACTCGCACCATGGTTCTGGTGGTAGAACAAGTCTTCTCGGATAAGGCCTATAAACCGTAGGCCCAGTGTATACAATGGCTCTTATGCACTTAAAATGACCCAGTTCATCTTTCGAGATGAGTAGGGGGTTACCCCAGTGTATTGGCCCACACATTCGCTGCCATGGACAGCAGAATGTAATGCCTGTTTCGGGCAGCAGGACATGACGTGACCCTGAGGGGGGAGTATGTCATTGAATGTGTGAACATCATGTCCACAGTGCTGGTGACAAGTTATTGTGGTGACTTTAACAGGCACGTTATAAATGTCAAAATTATTATTATTGTTATGCTTGCCTATGATGTTGTGGAGAACACTGATAATTAAAGGGATTGTTAAATTAATAATTATGTAATATTAATTAAATATGGTCAATCTAATAAAATGCTAGGCCTTAAAAAAAGTTCAAGCCCAACCCAAAATCTCGAATTATAGAGAGGTCTTCTCTTCTTTTTCTATTTTGGCATTTCTTGATTTTCTTGGCTACGTCCATAAAATTATCTAGAAAATTGGAATATATATATATATATAAAAAGTTAAAATAAAACTCAAAATTGTATAAATTGCATGAAGATCTCAAAAGTAATAATTTAAAAAAGGTCAACTTCTAAACATACAATAAAGAACAAACGAAAACATGTCTGAACCACAGTTTCAAAAATGTTGTGCTTGTTGAGGGTACTCTTGTTCACAATATGGAGTGTTTAAAGCTGTTGTTTGGGCCATTCAATGGTTAAAATGTTATGATAGCAATTTAGAAAAAAATACTTTATATTTTTTACATTTTTAATGATTTAGTCTTATTTATTTTAAAGCTTCCATTTAGCAATCAGAACATTTTCTTAATTATTGGATAACCCATTTTATGGACAGCTCTAAACAGCCCAAATTGTGGACAAGAGCATCCTCAGCCAGTATTGTCGACATATAATGTGTAAGCCTGTATTGTGGACAAGAGCACCATCATCAGCATGTATTGTGAACATATAATGCCTGTATTGTAGACAAATGAATCCTGTATTGTGGACAGATTTTACTAACCCCGCTTGTCCATGTAGTGATTGAGTAATTGAAATTAATTTTATAATTGAATGACTGACCGATTGTGGAGTAGACTGATGTGTAATTTTATTTTAAAGTTTGTCATGTTTCATTTAACTATTTATACTATTTAAATAAAGATAATGCATTAATCTAACTTACATTGTTTTTTCTTTCTTTTAGTTGGAGAAGTTAAGACAGAAGAAAAATATATTGGAGGAAGAAAAACAGCGAATGATTGAGGAATTAAATCAGAAAGAAGTTGAAAAAATTAACCTTGAAAAATCAAACAATGCTAATCAAGAGATAGAAACATTAAAAAATCGTTGTCTTCAACTTTCTTCTGAACTTGAAAAATCAAAAGAGGAACTGACCAAAAACCGTAGTGCAGTGAAGTTAGAGCGGGAGAAAGTAACCAATATGATTGAAAAATTGAATGAAAGGATTGATGGATTAGAAGAGGAAGTTGGTGATAAAAAGGTTCTGTTGCAGGAAGCAGAATTGCAAGCAACAGTGAAAGCAAAGCAAGTGCGAGAATTGGAAACGCTTTTGCGACAGAGTAAATCAGGACAGTTGATAAATGACCTTATGGCAGAGTTGACTGATACGCGTAGTAGACTCGAAGAAAGCGAGACAGTTGTGATTCAAAATGATGAACGATTTGAGAAACGTTACTTAAGATTAAAAGAGAAATTACGTGCAGAGAACAATGCCTTGAAAAATCAACTTCAGCTCGCAGAAGAGCAGTTAAAGACATTGGCTAACACTGATATGATCCCTCTAGTTACCCACAATGAGGTTGTTGGTAATCTAAAAAATGAACTTGAATTAAATGAATCTGCGAAGTTAAGTTTACAACAAAAATGTACAGATCTTCAGAACGAACTTGCACAGATCGTTTTAAAAACTCAGGGTGAACTCGGATGTGTGCAGAGTAATGACTCTGCCATTAGATTAGAAGAGGATTTGGAAGAGGCAAGAGGAGAACTGAAATTTCTGAAAGAAGCTCTTGAAAATGAAAAAGCAAGTGGTGCTAATATTACTGTTGAATTAGAAAATGAAAGAAAAAGCAAAGCAGTTCTTCTGAAAGATTTAGAAGAGCTGACTGAAAAACTAAACCAAAAAGAACAGACTCTGATAAAAGAAACTGAAATAAATGAAGATGAAAATAAATTAAGTGAAGAGATTATACAAAAAGAAGAGAGTGAACTATTAAATGCTAAACCATCAGTGGAAAATGTTGAGTTAGAAAATATTCGAACACAGTTAGATCAAACTAAAAGCAAAGTAAAGCGATTGATGGAAGAGATTGGTGCAAAGGAAAAAGAAAGAGATTCTTTTGTAGAGAAATTGAGCATGATGGATCATGAATTTACAGAATTACAGAAACAGTGCAAAAAACATATTGCTGAGTTTAATCTTGAGAAGAAGAATAAAAATGAGTTTGAAGCACAAATTGTATCATTGCAAAATGAACTTGAAACATACAAAGCAAATAATGAAAAACAAACAATTAAATATACTGCAGATTTACAACAGAAAGACATTGAAATAAAATCTCAGAATGATGTAATGCAGAAAAGGTTTGATGAAATTAAAGAAACTGCAGACATAAATGCTAAAAAGGTAAAAGACCTTGAACACCAGATTTGGCAGAAGACCGAAGATTTACAGCTTATGGAAGAACAAGGAAAATTAAAGATAGAGAAATTTGATAGAGAAACTAAAAAGTTAAAGACAGAATTAAAAGCAGCACAGGATGGTTTTGATGAACTTGAGTGGAAGCATATTCAAACTAAAGAAGATTTTAAGAAAATGGAAAAGAGTCAAGCAGAACAAATTCTTCTTATGGGTTCTAGAATCAAGGATTTGACAGCAAAATTGGCAGCAGCTGAACGAAAGGTGAGGGATGCTAGTCGTAAGATAGCATTAGAGCAAAAGTCTAAATTTTCTAAAAGTAGAACAGGTAATCGAGAACTTGAGATAAAGCTGAAAGAGTTGGAGACACAGCTGGAGGATATCGAGATGGAATTGGAGATGCAAGAGAATGACACTGCTGTTCTGGAGAGTAAGATGAAAAATGTTTCAGATTCCTTAAAGAAGAACCTACAAGAAGAAGATCTTACATCTTCAGGTGGGGAGGCTTCTGAAGAGCTAGAGAGCTCTGTACAGGATTTTAATGGCAGTATAAGCAGTTCAAATGTCAACTCCAGATTTGTTGGGTCCAAACTTAACGAATCAGAAGATAAATTAAAAGAGGTGACAAGAAAACTTGTAGACCTTACAGCAAAAGAATTGGATAATCGTAAGTCTTACCAAGTCAAATGTGCCTCAGAGAGAGCTCTGAAGCAAGAGGTCGTTGACTTGAAAAGCAGAATTGCATCTGTATCTGAAGAACTTGATCAGGTACGGTCAAATAGTTTAACAATTATGTCCGATGTTGAATGTCTTCTGAAAGATGTTCACGCCCATGTATCAGTAACTTACTCCAAAATACTCCAACTTGACACTAACCAACTGGTTGCATGTGATGCAGATCAAGCCATTTTAAATCCACCATTTGACAGCACTAACATAAAAGTAGATTATATATCCATTGTCACCACCATGCTAACAAGCGTTCTAAGTGCACTAGACAGCTCACGTAACACTGTTAATAAATTGCAAAAACAGCTAAATGATAAATCTAATAGCACAAATCCTAAAGTTGCCCCAATAATTCTTAATGGTCAGGGATTAGATTATACGTCAGATAGCTCCTTTAAAAGCTGCTTAAGTTCAACCCGAGCTTCCCAAGACTTGCCAGAAAATTCTAAACCTATGTTTGTAGATTTACCAATACAGCAACAGGTTCTTGAAGCCTTTGCAAACCAGATGTCTTCAGAGGTCATTGCTGAAAGCGAGCAGGAAATTGCTGATCACGATGCACATTGGCAGGAATATGTCCAGATGCAATTATGTCTTAAAGAGGTAGATAATGTAAATAAACATCTGTTGAGATTAAAATCATGGTTAGAACAGGAGTTAGTAGGCAATAATAATGCGGATAAACCATCTGCAAGTATCTCCAGTGATATTAGTGATTTATTGTCCAGTAGAGCTAGTATAGAAGCTGAAGCGGCGCTAGTGAGATCTCCACCACAATCAAAAATGAACTCATACAATGGTGTCAAACATAGACAAACTAAAAAATTAAGCCATAGACATAAGGGTATGAAATTCTATCAGAGGAAAGAGACGTCTGTAATCCGGCCAGAGGTTGTCTCAAGCCCTAAAATACACTCATATGCTAATTCTGTTGCACACCATGCCGTCAAAGAGGGAGAGATGACTTACTACATGGCATGTACCAATCACAAATCTGTGCAGGTTGATTATAAAAATGCCGAGATGCGAAAGAAAGTTTGTAGTGCGCATAAAAAATTCACCAACCTGAGTACTGATCTGCAAGAAATGGTTGGAAGCTATAAGTCATCAAGATTGAAATTACTTGGGAGGCTGATGGCAGAGGAGGTCTATCTGAGACAGAATGGGAACACAAATGGGAAACATCTTGGGGAAGATGATTTAGGTTTTGATAGTAATAGAATTGTTGACCGTCATTTTGAAGTATTGAATACTGGTAGTTTGAGCACTTCTCTTCAAGATGTCTCTCCAGTTGTGAGTTCAATCCTGGAATGTATTTGTCTTCAAGATGCAAGACATCAAGCTATGAACCATCTCTATCAGGGAATGGTGTTGGCAGAAGTTCAGCAGGTACTGCAGACAATACAATCTAAATATCAGGCACAAATTGCGACAGAGAGTGGTAGCTGTCAGAAGTTGCTGAAGAAGCAGTTGAACTCTGCTCAGAAACGTTATCACCAGATTGAAGAGCATGTCAACAGAGAAATGGAGCTTGCTTCTGATGAACTCAAGCAGCAGTTCTATCTAGCTCTAGCAGAGATTGATTGTAGTTATAGAAATGTTGGTTACATCGGTCTTTCAGATGAGACTTACATTGGTATTCAACACATTCTAGAGGTGTTGGTTTACCAGGCTGTGATTAAGGGTGTAGCGTTTTACTTAAATAGCAATATCACTACAATGGTGCCACCGTTAGTCGAGAAGGAAGAAAAGAAATGCGAGGAAAATGGAGTGGATGAGAATTGGTTAGAAAATAGTGAAGCTGCAGTGCAGGTTTCAAGCATTCAGGAATTTGCTGAGCAGTTAGCTGAGCGTGCGATAATTCAAGCAGAATCGATCTACATCGCAAGGCAAGTGGAGGCTGATCATGAGAAGAAGCAGATTGAGCGCTTGACAGGGGTTATGGAGAGCATTGCTGCCGAGCATGCCCAGAACATTACAAGTGTACGACAACGATATGAGAAGATGTCGAAGGCTCAGAGAGATGTGCACACCAAGGAGATGTCAGATCTACAAGCTAATTATTCTAAAGCAAGGAATGAAGTTGCTGCTCTGTCAAAGGAACTGGAGAATCTGAATAAACAACAAGAAGTGGCTGATGGTGATGCTGACAAGCGAAATAGTCTTCAGCAGGAACTAGAGAACCTCAGGCAGGAGTTGATTACCAAACAGCAGATGCTTCAGCATAAAGTCCGAGAACAGTGCCGCCAGCAGGAACTTGTTGACTACTTAAAGACCTGCTTCCATGAACAGATGGTGAGGCTTGAGAAGTGCATACTCAGAGAGAAGCATCGATTAAAGTTGAAGCAATGGCAGCGGGAGTCCGAGAAACTTGCAAGAACTTTCAACCAGAAAGTGAGCCTTGATGGCATTTCCACTGACCTGGAAACCTCATCTAACGAGGTAAGATGACATCGGTGTTCCTGCACAAGAGATCTGCATGGTTTGATCATCTGCTGTATATTCTGCCTGGCATGTTTATATGGTTTCATGCTTCTATTGTCGTGAGATTTTAAGTTGATTTTCTGTTCTGTATTTTATTTTCATTTAAACTATGATTTTGCACACTTTATTTTTTTTTTACTTTAACATCGATCGCATTATACTTCCCAGATACCACATTCTACTTGTAACATAAAGTTCAAATACCAGTTTTGAAAGCATATCTAAATGCAATTAAGGTCACCTATGTGGGTGCTATTTTGACTATGTATAAATTAATTTTATAATACCTAAATCCAGATATATTAAATATACATTAATATTATTTGAATTATTAAAATATTACCAATAATATTAAAGATTATACATTTATTAATATTATTGGAATAATTAAAATATTAACAATAATAATCTAAACTCTTTTTGTAGTCACATCATAACTATCATTATACCTCCTGCACATGATTTAAATTCCTAGTAGCCATATACAACAAAATAAAATTAGTCTATACAACACAAATTAATTCTTTTAATTTGTTTATATTTATTTTAATAAATGTCCTGTTTTGAGTAAAGAGCTCCCTCAAAATTTAGACCCGATGAGTTAGGGACCATATCGAGATTATCCAGCTGCAGTTGAGTGAGTGATTCAGTTTCACCAGAATTAATAAATACAGTTGCCAAATAACACTTTATAGTACTGGATTACTGCAGTAACTGCAGTAGATTTAATAGCAATAGATTACTGCAGTAACTGCAGTAGATTTAATAGCAATAGAATACTGCAGTAACTGCAGTAGGATAATTTGACATGGTCCATTATTTCAATAACTTACTTCCCTCTAAGTGATTAAAAAATAATATTAATAATTATCAATTAAATAATTAATCATTAATCATGTTTAACAATCAATTATTTATATTTAAATTGATTAGAAATAAATTATGATAGTAATGGTGATATATAGTAATAACATTTTTAATCTATAGGGGACAGTTAAATGATGTTATAAATATAAATTTTGCATTTAAAATTTAAATGCTTTCCCTGAATAAGCAGAAGATTCAAAATAACTTAAATTAACACCAAACACCTGGACAGGTTTTCAAATAATATAGGCTATTTGTAATTCTTTGGTGGTAATATTAGATAGAAGCCAATATTGTTTTTCTTTGAATATTTACTCCATACATTATAGTGTTTTAAGGTTTGTGCATTGTGATTTTCTTTTTAAGTAACTGTGTTTTTCATATTTTTATTTCTTTAGCCACCTAAAGTGTTATACCATTGTTAAAAAATAACTTTATTAGCAGATAAAGTATAAGTTTATATGTAAAATTTAATCAAATATAATACAATTTATAAAAATAATAACAGTCATTTGTTGACATAAACATTTTATAATACTGTGCATGGCATGGCATGTAGCCTGCTTTTGGTTATTAATAATTAATATGTAAATTTATTCAAACATGTGAACTTATATGCAAATTAGTATATTGTAGCCACAAACCATTGCTTTAAACGTGTGTGAATTATGCACATACTGTACATCATGCAAATTATTTAATATCCGTGAATTAATATGCAAATTTATTCTATTATTTTGTAATGTCTATGCAAATTCATTCCAATTAAGAATTTGGATACAGTTTAACCTCCCATTGCAGCCAACCTTTGGTCTAAGAATAGTGACCTCTATGGAAGTTGGCTGCTAACAAATGGCTAAAAAAGATTATTGTGCTGGCCAAGCACGGCAATGTTTAAAATTGGACCTGGTAGTTACATTTTTTTTAATTCTTAAAGTCCCTTTTGTTGTATTTTTCTGAAATTTGATTTGATTTTCAAGATTTGGTGTTGGTTGTTGGAAACACAAGATTTATTTTATTTTTGCCAGTCATCATTAGGCCCCATAAAAAAAATCATTAGTTTACCACCCCACGCGAATCACCTTTGGGGAAATCCATATATTTTTTTATTTACTCATTTTACAATTTCAAACGTTCATTTTTTTTTCTGTTCTATTCACTTGAACTTAAAAAGCTTTTGCCTTTCTTAAAATATATTAGCATGAATGATTCTCGAGGGAATAATTCACGTTCATGACCATGTACACAAAAACTAGGCTTATAAAGATTGATAATCGCTGCATGGTAGTGTGCGCTGTTTTGTTCATATGGATGTCATATTTGCGAAGGTTTAAAATAGTAATGGGTGATTGGCCCCACCTCATATGATCATTACAAAATTAGTTGCTCAGTTAAAAAAATAAAATTGCAAATAAAAAGCCTCATGCCCTCATCAGTTTTGAACTTTATTTTTTTTTATTTTTTTTTTTTTGGGGGGGGGGGGCTTATGGGAGGTGGCTACTTCTGCAAGGTGGCTGTATGGAGGGTGAACTGTATTATATATTAAACATTATTATAAACTAAGTTGTATTGCACCATGAATATCAATAATGTTGTAATCTTTTGTATATTCTTGTACTAGATCCAATGTTATGAATGTATTTTTAACATGGCATGAATTGTATTGTAATCATGTATATTTAATTTTTTTTTTTTTTTTTTGCAAACATTTTTGTGTTTTGATATAAATCGGTGACTGTTTTTATTCTTGTGTTAGTTAAAAGTAATATTGTTTAATCATCGTGGTAAGTATACTGAATTATGTGCTTATTGATTAACCTGGCATTGTGATATTTATAATTATTGTATTAATTATGGATTAAATGATAGATAAATAATTAAATATATATACATTTAACTTGCTGACAATTGTCCACCCAAAAATCTTCACGCTAATCCAAAACCTTTTCTCCAAAAAATTATGAAATTATCGTAACTTGGGTAAGCTTTACTCTCGCTAAACTGTACTATCAAGAAATATGAAAAAAGAGACAGTTCAAAGAGTGGTTCATTTTCAGCAAGTTAAATGTATAAATATCTTTACAGATAAAACTTGATGGTGAAACCATCAAGTTGTCACAAAATTGAAGAATGGAGTTAATATTACAGCCATACTACACTTATTGTACTGTAAGCTTGATGAATGGCCAGTTATCAAAATTGGACATCTATAACCAAAGTTATGAAGCAAAATAGGCAAAAATTTCCTTTTTATTTAACTACTTATACAAGAACTTGGTTTGGTGGTTTTGCCCCTTATACAGAATATTATTAAGCAATTTATAGTACTTTATAGAAATAAAAATGTACCTAGTAGGATTTTTAAGAAATTAAAAAATTATAATTTTAAATTAAGCATTAAAAATTTAGAATGTAAAATCATTTTAATTATTGTTTAATTCAAGCATTATTTTTAAATTATTTGTCATTTAATTTTGAATAATTTTTATTAGGCACCTTTGGAAGGAGAACTTGTAGCACAACAGAAGTTTCACAGAGATTTGCTGGAGGAGCAAACATCACAGTATCGAAGAGAACTTGAAGAGTTAAAATGTAAACGAGAGAAGGAGTTAGAAGAAGAAGCCGCTGCAACAGCTAAAGGTTCAGATTTGATTATTTTTTACTTATAATTATTTTTTGATGATATGTGTGTTTTGACATTGCGGAAATGTTTGTGGCAGAGCCAAGTTAAATGACGCATAAGTTGAAAAATTTTAAATTTAGTTATTTGAATTATGAAATCACACGTTATTTTTAACATGCAAAGAAAATCAGTTTTATACGATGTTTCCTTGCGATGTTATGAACAATCAAATTTCAACTATTGAGAAAAATGCATTTGAAAATTGCTTGTCAGTTGACTAAGCAGGGTACAATTTTGAATTGCATTTTAAAATACTTCTTGATCATATATCTGAAAACTTTTGAAGTACAATGAAAATAGAATGTTTAAACTCTTGTGTTTTTAAAATATAGAATAGAAAATATAGAATATTAAAAAAATTGAGCATTTTCTTGTTTTTGCCTATTCCGAAAAACTAGCTTTGCGACTTATGCCCCCTTTGACTTGGCTCTGCCACATTTAAGGCTGTGTTGAGGCTATCAAATTAATATACTTTGACAAAAAACTTCATAAACCCATACTGTATATGGTAAGGACATGTCCATGTATGGTCATGATGTGATGTCATCATGACCATATATAGTCATATAAAAGTTTATTGTCAAAGGAAATTTGATAGTCTTGAGCTTTAAAGGACCAATAACTTCACGAAGTTCACAAATTCATCAATAAATAAAATTTGTTTTAAAATTTACATGTTTCTCTAAATAATCAACAAGAATTAATTACTTGCATAATTTTTAGGTTTAATCTTGAGTAGCAAAAAGTTATTGACAAAAACTTTGATATGCCTATATATGGTAATGATGATGTTATACCATGACCATACTTAGAAATATTACTACCATATATGGGTTTCATCAAAGTTTTTTGTCAAACAAATTTGATAGTGTGGATTGAGCATTAAGCTCAGTCCAGACTATCAAATTTATTTGACAAACTGTCACATGCCTATATTTAGTCATGATAATGTCACACCATGACCATACATGGATATATCATTACCATATATGGGTATCATCAAATTTATTTGACAAATTTTCACATGCCTATATATGGTCATGATGATGTCACACCATGACCATACATGGATATATCATTACCATATATGGGTATCATCAAAGTTTTTTGTCAAATAAATTTGATAGTCTGGATTGAGCTTTACACGTGGCACATATGCTGCGTATTGGCTCACCATTGCTTACCAGGTATAATCTTTATAAAAGCAAATTTTTATCTGCTTGATTTTTGAGTGTCCAAAGTAATACCAGTTTTGTTTTTGTTTTCTTAGCAATATCAGCTTTAAACAGAGTCCACAATGAAGAGCTACAACGGGAAAGACTAAGTGTGAATGAGGTGATGTCAGATGATGTGGAAAGTGTCATGAAAAGACATCGGTAAATATCACCTTTGAACATTTTATATATAAGGGAGGTTTTACAACGTCACAAAATACTATAATATACAAATAATGAATGTTTATGAGTGCGATGGACAGAATGTTTCATGAGGTGAAAGATGAAACGCCTCGTTGAATGAATCATTTCATCTTTCACCAAATGAAATATTCTATCCATCGCACGAATGAAAAAACATTCATTATTTGTTGTATATGACACCTCCTTCTACTTCATCTAGAGACGTCCCAGCAAATATTTCAAATGCATCCAGACAGCTTACAGCGTATTAAATTTGTCTTTTTGTGTTTGCAGAATCAGTACCGCCGATAAAACTCTTGTCCGTCCCTGCCATGTTTGTTTACCGACCGTGCCAGAGGTTACATAGATGATACACGTACTAGCGCTAGTGCAGTACAAAATTAATACAGTGCAGCCATTATCTACAATGTTTACAGAGTTATTTTTTTCAAAGGGCAGGATCATAGGGATGTTCCTTTAGCTCAGTGGCTTTCACTGGCTGCATTTGTTTCGAATCATACCCAGGTTTGAGTTACATAGGAAAGTTTTGTTTAGTTCTTGCGACAAGACTGGTTCCACATAGTACTTTTGTGCTTGTTTTTGAAGCAGCATTTATACTTTTATTATAATGAATACAGTTATTTAATTAATGCATAAAATTAACTAATCTTAGATATTTAACTAACATTTATTAAAACTTCTTGGTAAATTAGATATTATCGCTCGTCCTGTACAATAGTCCTCCAGACAGGTTAGTTAAATGGACTAAATATACACGTTTTGTACCTTGTTATTTTAATATTATTAGTCGACATGTGGGAAATGTACTTGCTTTTAACAAAATACTTTTAACAAAATACAAGAAAGATGATATTTTGTGGAAAGCTTGTACATTTTTCTTATCATTTTGTTTGTAAAAAATGGTCTAATGCACAAGTGTTATTTATTACAGTGTTCTGTACTCACAATGTGTGTAAATTTAGTCTCTGAGTTTTAGAACAGTTTTTGGGTATCTTTTGTGAGATGTATTCAAAGTTTTTTTTATCATTATTCAGTTGTTAAATTCACATTTGCTTCGCTTTTAATCATTGATGAGGTAATATATTAAGTTTAGTGTATATTAATAGGAACGAAGAAATATAATTATTTTTCATTCTGTACCCACATGCACAGATTTATCAAATTTCTAGTTTCTAGTATTTCATATGTGGAATTGTTATATAGAATTTACATCATTTTGTTCTACCAGGTTCTACTTGTGTTATACTTTTATTTTCTTGGGTAAGAAAATACCTACAGTCATTTTAAATATAGTTTTGTTTTTTTTTTTGATTTATTTATTTATTCTGGTATATAAAACTCAAAATACAACTCAATATTCATTAGACCAGATTAGCGATGGCCTGTGACGCCATGAAAACTCGCCGTCGTGGGTACAAAAACCAAAACAAACTGTGAAGTGCAAATGTTACCCAAAAATGTTGTTGAAATACACATCAAATTTACCAAGTGTGATCATTTTTAAAGCGTTAGTAATCATCTACTTTAGTCTTAGATTACATAATTCAAGCTAGGCCAAAAGTTGGATCTCTGTTGATTCACTCAGGAGAGCTAAGCTATGTGCACTAGCGGATCAGCACTGTCTGCATGGTTCAGGCCTAAAACCATTCATTGTTCTCAGCAATTTTGACAGGTTTAATCCATTCCAATTAAAAAAAAAGGATTTATGAATGTATCCCAATGATTTAGAATGAGTTACCAACGAAGAAATACAAATACATAAATTTTAAATTTGTCCTTTCTTAGCTCCTTGTAAACGGCAAAGTTTAGAAAATAGTGCCCTCTATTTATATTTTTACCCACACATCCAGATGTAAACAAGGTCGCTAATTCGGTGTATTGAAGAGATTACAAAATCAATATAAGTCAGTAGAGAAAATATACATAAAGATAGCATTTAGAGAATAAACAAATTATACAAATCTAACAATTGTTGAATGAATTATTAAATTAAGAAAAATAAATTTTAATAAAAATAATATAGTACCACTATACAAATTTAAAATTTGCAAAACTTGTTTAGAAATTAATTGTTTGTTTTAAAATTAATGATGATGATGATGATGATGCTTTGGATTGTTGACGTCGCAAATCTTGCTGTCTGACAATGTGGCACTAAAAACTTGGTTGACTCTTCACTAAAGCAGTGCTTTTTGGACAGTGGTAGTTTTTTGGACAATGGTAGAAGAAGTAGTATCTTGTAAACAGCACAAATTTTATTTTGTAGTTGCACATCTTTTATTATTTTTATTTACTATGATTACAGGGAAGTTGTAAATCGCATGGAGAAGGAATGGCGTATTTTGTCTGAGAAATACTCGTCCAAATGTCGTGAGAACGTGAACCTTCAAAGAACTGTAACAAACTTGAAACAAACAATAGAAGAGTTAGAGGCAAAGAAAGATGAGCTTGCAACACAGACACTAGAGGTAACAACGCAGTTAGAAAAAGATGTTGAAAATTTAAGAGTTCAGATGGATAAAGGAGATCAAAGTTTAGATGAGAATGACATGATTAGGAAACTCCAGGTAAATGTATTGATTTATCAAAATTCTTTTGCCTGAATGGTTCTTTTCTGCTGTTGTATGGCCGAGCGGTTAAGGCAGGGGAACCGTGAACCATAGTAAAAACAACAGCACGGGTTCGAGGCCCGCTCGCACCATGGTTCTAGTGGTGGAACAAGTCTTCTCGAAAGGACTATAAACTCTAGGCTCTCACTACATAAACAGCTCATGTGCACTTTAAAGAACCCAGTAAATCTTTCGAAACGAGTAGGGGCTTCCCCGGTGTACTGGTCAATGCACGATACAGCCGTGGACAGCTGAAGTAACGAAAGTACAACTCAGTACTGGCTTCATGGCATGATGCGACCCTTAGGGGAGTAGAAAGTCATAAGAATGTTTAACATCTGGTCCACAGCGTCATGAGCATCTTCTAGATGGATACTGGCATGTATATAAATGTACACTATTATTATTATTATTATTATTATTATTATTATAATAATAATAATACACCACATGCCTCATTTTGATATGATAACAATTAATGACGTCAATGACCAATGAGTTAATGAAGGAAAACACTGCATCAGGGTTTCTGAATCCAAAAAAAAAATTACTGACTTGAAAGGGCTGTATTTGAAGACCGTATCACAAATCACATTACAAACTATCTCTTATGTGAATTTGACTGAAATTCCATTTGCAAATGTGATTTTGGTTTTCAAGCACAACCCTTTCAAACCCTATAATTTTCATATTCTTTAACACTGTAATTTTAGTAGTAGACCCACTTTTGATTTGGGACTCGCTTTGCAATGTCTTTTGCAGCATTATCTCGTTGAAATGTTATGAAATTTTATCCATTATGTCATAGCTAGTAATTTTTCTATAGATTTAGAATTTCAATCCCAGATTTACGCTTTCAGCACATACTTGTCAATTGATTGTGTCCTTGTGCAAGACACTTTTATGTTGGAAGTGCAAAAAATTATCAAGTAGTAATTTCTATTTTTTGTTTTTTTATTTAGATTCAACTTAGAATTAAAGAAATTGAGTTAAAATGCAGCCTGGACGACATGCAAAAATCCAAGTTAAACATTGAAGCAACAAAACGAGAAAACAATGATTTACTTGAACTGAACAAACAACTACAAAACGAAAGCCAACTCTCTCATCAGCGTATCGACCTGTTAGAATTCCAAGTTAACGCACTACGTTCCGAAGGTGGAAGAGTGCGTACAAGCGGGGAAGGTGCTGCAGCTCCTGAAGGATCAATTGATTGTGAAGAGGTGTTTGAATCTCCCGTTAGCAGTCCAGGGCAATTTGACACGAAGTATAACCCATGGTTTCCTCCTGAAAATGAAAGACGTAAGTTGTTCATTTGATTTTTTTTTTCAGTTTTTGAGTTTGTTATGTACTTTTTAGATTAACACCACCAAAATGTTTTCATTAACATTAACATTTTGGTAAGTTTCAGAGTTATTAAGTTAAGTACATTAAAGACTCAATGATTAACTGACAACTCGGAAAGTCACTATAATGTTTTCACCAACAATTGTATTTTTTTCGAAAGGTCCACTAATCAATCAGTAAGAAAGTATAATGCATACTCCAAGCAATGAGATACGATTTGTCACGATGGCGTGTATCTTATTGCTTGGAGTATGCATTATACTTTCTTACTTGTATTTTTTTATACTTGGGAATAATAAAATTTTATAAAAATTTTACCAATAAGGTCATACTATAACAAATCTCAAAATTGTTCTAAACTTAATATAGAGTGTAAGCCATGGAAATACACATGAATGACTTCACACAAGTTTGATCTGTGGTTCTGACCAATTCCTAACATTATTTGACATCAAGAAATTTTTGAAAACTTTTGGCAATTTTTTTACAAGTGGGATCTCTCCAAATCCATGTTTGATACGTTCTGTATCAGAATTTGACAAATACTTCCGATAGCCTATTTTCCGGGCCTCAGAAACATTCAAATTAGAACAATGGTTGTTTTATCCATCTAACTTAAGGAAACACTCCAAACTTGTAAGAAAATATTCAACATTTGTAAGGTCTCACCACAAAATGAGTCGCATCGTAGGTGCTGTTACATTGACATAATTACCAAAATAGGTCTAAAGTCAGATTTTTGAGAAATTTAGTTTTAATCAATTATGATTACTATGGTATACTTCATTACGATATACTTTTTAGGTCACTTTTCATGCAGGAAAGTGTCTTTTGTGCAAGTATTCTGTGATTTATAGCTTTCAATAGTTTAAAATATATAAAAATGATACCTTTAGGAACAATTTCTCTACACTTGGATTTCTTCCGTGAACAGGTTTCGGCCATATCTCCTGGCTTTGGTTTACCACAATGGCGCCCTCTTTTGATGAAGAAAACTAGAGGCCCCCTATTGAGGGAGGGCTCTGATGAGACTGGAGTAA